>PVKA01015325.1:0-32716 GCA_004027165.1 Ctenomys sociabilis
GTTGATTTCCTTATGATAGCCATTCTTTCTGGAGTGAGATGGTATCTCAGTGTTGTTTTTATTTGCATTTCACGAATGGCTAGCGATGTGGAGCATTTTTTCATATATTTGTTCACTTCTTTAATTTCGTCCGCTGAGAAGTGTGTATTCATCTCAGATGCCCATTTCTGAATTGGGTCTTTAAATTTGAGGGCCCTGTACATTTGTGGAGGAGAGGAATGGAAAGAGGGTTAGTTGATAAAAGTTGTAAACTGCAGAGCCATTCTAAGTTTGGGGAAAGCCAATGGAGAGACCTAGAGGAAAATCACTCATCAATTTCTGTCCATCTCCTAGGCATGGTGAGCTGTACTGTCTTTGCCATGCTAGCTCAATGCCTGGCAGAAGCCTGGGTGAAATGTGGCTCCTGTTGCATTTGTAGACTCAGAGCTAGCATCTAGGGCTGTCAGTCAACTACACTTTCCTCAGCAGTACAACTGAGAAGGAGCTTTTCTTTGTCTCCATGGAGATACAGACTACACTAGATTCAGGAGGATTTTGGCCTAATCAGGAAAGTCCAGTTATCTGATTTATACTAGCGAAACTCTTTTGAGGATAGAGGAATTTTTGTACTTGTTTTGTATCTTCCATAGGACCTAGTTAGGCACAGAATAGATGTTCTGTTATTAAAACTGACTCAACTTTACTTGGCCTGCAACAAGCTGCCCTCCAGAAAAATAATGCAAATGATGTGACCACATTTTATAAAAAACATAATTTTCTTAAGAATGTCCTAAAAGGTCAGATCTTAAAAATGTAAAGTTGATATATATAGCTAAATACAATTATAATAATTAAAAATAAGACTATTATATTTTCCCTTCCCACCGTACTCTTTCCGAAAGGAAATGCCTCAGGACTTGAAGTACAGAACATAGTCTCACAAAAACACAAATAAACATAAAACAAGACAGACACACATATGTATATAAACTTACCATTCCACATGATGCTGTCATCTAATATTAACTTTATGCCTTCATTATTGAGTGAAAAACAACCCTGAACACAGAAAAGAGCTTTATTCAACCCAATTTCACCACTAAAACCATGAGAGCTTAACAACACTCTTGGATACCCATTGTGGAATTAGTTCTATATCCTGAACAGACTAGGGAAAAAATGGAATCAGAGAAAATCAAGACATCTTAGAGGGTTAAAGTAAAGAAGGATAAGGTAGGGAACAAAAGAAGAGAGAAAGAAGAGAAAACTGAAAAATAAGCTGGGGATTGTATCCCATCTATACCACTGGAAATGGTGGGGCAGGCTAAAGCCACATGTTACCAATGCCAGTTTCTGCAGAGATAAGACCTTGGTGGTTGGAACAGTTAACTCAAATAGATACCAAACATATTTTAAGCTATGATGTGTTGACTATTTATTATTTGCCAGGCAGTGTGCAAAGCACTTTAACCGAGTAACTAAAAAATTCTTCTCATAAATTCTGGGAAGTGACTACTAAATTTTCACATGAAGCAAATACTTTGAATAAGAACAGACAACAAATTACTGGCAGAATCCACATAAGAACTCAGTTCTAAAAGTCACATTTATCAACTATACTACTTAGCTCCCTTATCTATCCACACTGTTCATATTTACATATATTATCTGAGCATATTTTAAGGCCTTAGATCTGTGGCTAAGATCAAAGATAACATACTTAAATGTAATGAAAAACTTACTGACAAAGAAAAGTCCAGGTCCAGATGAATTCATAGCTGAATTCTACAAGAAATTTACAGAACATATAATCCCTATACTAGTCAAACTCATCAATAAAATTGAAAAAGAAGCAATCCTCCCAAAATCAGTCTTGGAGGCAAGCATTATACTGATACCAAAACCAGGGAAAGATACAACTAAAAGAGATCTACAGGCCAATCTCCCTCATGAACATTGATGCAGAAATCCTCAATAAAATCCTAGCAAAGAGAATACAACAAATCATCACGAAGATTATACACCATGACCATGTAGGATTAATCCCAGGGATGGGAGGATGGTTCAATATTTGCAAATCTACATATAATACACTATATCAGTAGAGCCAAATGAAAAAACCACATGATCATCTCAATCAGTGCAGAAAAGGTTTTTAAAAAAGTCCAACACTCATTCATGTTCAAAGACCTACAGAAAATTGGAACTGATGACCATTACTTCAATCTGCTAAAAGCCATCTATGACAACACAAGAGCTAATATAATTCTGAATGGGAAAAAGTGAAATCTTTTACTCTCAGAGCTGGTGCAAGACAGGGATATCCTCTATCACCCCTCCTATTAAATATAGTTTTGGAATAATTAACTAGAACTATTAGACAACAGAGAGAAATAAAAGGAATAAGAACAGGTAAAGAAGAAGTTAAACTATCATTATTTCCAGATGACATGTTACTCTACCTGAAAGATCCAAAAAACTCCACCAAGAAGCTATTAGAATTAATACACAAATTCTGTAGCACAGAAGAATACAAAGTTAATATCCAAATGTCAATAGAATTCTTCTATACGGATAACAAACACACTGAGCTAGAAATTAGAGAAAAAAAAAACTTTTACAGTAGCACTGTGCAAAATGAAATAACATGGAATTAATCTAACTAAATAAGTCAAAGATCAATTCAATAAAAATTACAGTAGTCTGAAAAAAGAGATTGTAGAGAATTTCACAAAATGGAAAGCTATTCCCTGCTCCTGGATAGGAAGAACCAACATTGTGAAGATGGTCATACTCCCAAAATTTCTGTACAGATTTAGTGTAATCCCTATCAAACTACAACAAACATAAATCATTGACTCAAAGAAATCGTTCCTAAAATTTATTTGGAATCAGAAAAGACTTGGAAAGCAAAAGCAATCCTGGGCAACAAAGACAAGACAGGAGACATTACAATTCCTGACTTTAAATTATACTACAAAGCTACTGTGATAAAATCAGCATGGTACTGACAACAGGAAAGACTGGAGGATCAGTGGAACAGATTAGAAGATGTAGAAGCCTCTATGAACACAGCCACCTTATCTTGGACAAAAGGGCAAAACATGCATACTGGAGGAAAGATAGCCTCTTTAACATATGGTTCTAGAAAACCTGGCTCTCTACATGACGAAAACAAAAATTTGACCCAGGTATATCACCATGCACTAAGCTAAAGTAAAAATAGATGAAAGATATAAACATTAAAACAGAAACACTCATTCTCCTGGAAGAGAAAGTAGGAGGAACTCTTGAATACATAGGGTAAAGAGTTCATGAGCAAAAATAAAACTGCATGGGTAATATTTGAAAAATTAACATAGGACCTCCTCTTATTGAGAAGTTTGTGCATGTCAAAAGAAATTACCCACAAAGTGAAAAGACAACCCACAGATTTGGAAAATATCATAATAATCACTCATACAAAGGTCTGCTATATAGAATTTATAAAGAACTAAAAGACATTTGGGCCCCAAAATTTAAAGACCCAATCCAGAAATAGGCATCCGAGATGAACACACACTTCCCAGAGGATGAAATTAAAGATGTGAATAAATATATGAAAAAATGTTCTGTATCACTAGCCATCTGTGAAATGCGAATTAAAACAAAACTCAGATACCATCTCACCCCACAAAGAATGACTATCATGAAGCAATGAATCAACAACAAATATTGGAGAGGCTGTGGGGAAAAAGGAACCCTTCTCTACTGCTGATGGGAATGTTCACTGGTGCAACCATTATGGAAATCAGTGTGGAGACTCCTTGCAAAACTAGGACTGGAAATCTCATTTCGGTCAGCTGTCCTGCTACTGGGAACTTTCCCATAGGAACTGAAAACGTCATATCATAATCATATATAAGCGCCTATGTTTATAGCAGCACAATTTATGATAGCCTAATCTTGGAAACAACCAAGAAGCCTGTCACCTGAGTAATGGATGAAAGACATGTGGTATTTTCATACAATGGAGTATGTAATCAGCTATAAAGAATGACATACTCAAAGCCTTTATATTTAAGTGGGTGCCACTTGAAGATATACTCATAAGTGAAATAAACCAGACCCACATGTGTAAATGTTGTATAATCTCCCTAGTATAAGACCTCAAAAGAAGAAATAAAAATAGAAATATATAACACAATTAAAAGGAAAGTGAGTACTTAAGGATTAAACAATGAAGAGAGGGCAAGGAGAAAAGCTAGGAAACATGACATGGGAAAAGCCATACATTTATACACACAAGCTAGTTAAGGCAATGATCCTGAGCATCTACAACACGATTTTGAAACTAATCCTACTTAATTGGTAGGATTCTCACCCTGAATAACTATACATGCTGATACCTTTGAACTAACCAACTGCACTGAAGGTAGCAATATGTAATAATAGGGTCATATCTAAATATCTACTGCTTATAATGTCATACCAATTGCTGCCATACTGTTTCTCCTATAAATGTTTATTTAAAAAAGGGTAATAAATAAAAACAAAAGATTAAAAAAATTTCATAGGGCTGTCTTGCTACAATGCTGTATATGTTTAGATTTCTAAATCTATGTAAAATATGTAATTGTTTATTATTATTTTTAAATATTTTCTTTACCTTCTGTGATTTAAATTTTAATATATCAATGCTTGATGGAAAATACCTGTTCCACATTAAGACTATGATGTTTGGTGTTCAGACAGATAGTGAGGTTAAGGTCAACTGCCTAGGCTATCGGGTAATAATATCATTAAATTTCTCTTCTGGAGTGCTAACAACTTAAGTTTGCACACCAAAAAATAGAGAAAAAAAAGGGTGGCAAAGATCATGAACATTTTGGCCCTAGCCTTTCAAGATCAATGAGGATTCAGGACATAGGATGACCTATACTGTAACATCCTGTAACTCAGTGGTGTCCAAAATTTTCTGATCAAGGAGATTATGGGGTCACAGAGGAAAGTGATGGATAATGTAGAGTGTGCCTAAGGAGAGTCACATGGAGAGAACACATTCTCTCAGGTTTCCACAAAGAGCAAATTGGTCAAGCAATGGCCGTAACTCATACAAATGGCTGACACTGACAAAGGATCTCTAAACTATGGTACAAGTTTTCAGAGTAAAGCCTCAGGGGATTTAACTGCCCTTGTCAGATAAGAAGGTTACATTTCTTGTTCTTGCTTTATCTTGGTCTTAACGATCCAGTAGAAAAGTATAAAAAATGAGGTATAAAAAGTGAAGCCATATTAACATGCTTATTTGCAAAAGACTCAAGTCAACAGCTTCTGACATTATCATTCCTATGGATAACCCACTACTATTATGGACTACTGGACTATATTGGATTATTTTGCTGAATTCACACACTTACAATATTTAAATGGCAATGGAATACTCATCTCTGACAAAATGAAACAAAGGGGCTGGGGAGATGGCTCATTGGAATAAGTGCTTCCTTGGCAAGCACAAGGGCCTGAGTTCAATCCCCGGTTCTGCCAAAAATAAAAAATAAACAAACAAAAAATGGGATACAAATGCAGGACCATTCTGTGTCTGTATACACAAAATAGTTATGATAGATATGCATCTACTTTCTCTTAATTCAATGAGAAGATAATTTGTAATAGTAGTGTATGGGCAGTATACCATGTATGCATCTTGAACTATGAATAACCACTGTGAAGACAACAATATGCAATATTTTAATTATTCTAACTGTCCTAGTGGCCTGTTTTGAAATTGTCTCATTGCTGTTTTTTTCTGAATAAAATTAATTTTAAAAATGATGTATTTTATTATTTCATTAGAGAAAGTATACTTAAGTCGTTAAAACAAACAGGAATCAAAACGATTGTGCTTATCAAAACATGACAAAAGTATACTGAGAGAAGAACGTTATCATGGGTGTAGGAGGCTAGGCTAGTTGCATCAGGAGAATGCAACATTATTAAAACATTTTGCAATGTATTAATTTATCAAATCTGTCCTGTTAATGTGTCTTGAAACTGTCTCATTGCTATTAGTATTTCAATAAAATAAAAAAGTAAAAAACCAGATGATATTCAGTAAACAAAAAATTAAATACATATTAAAAGAAGAAAAGAGAATGCTTTCTAATGATGTAACTTTGAGCTCTATAATCAATGAAAGAGGAAAATAGGGATGCCTGGTTGTTTAGGACAAAAATTTGCCACCATATTATGATAATCAGTGATAGAGGACTTACTAAGTGATTGCCTGGAAAACGAATCCAAAAACTCAAATATCAGCCCTGAGTATTTGGTTTTGAAATAAGAAACATGATGAAAAAGCTTGTTTGGATATTTATTATACCACATTGTCCATTTGAACCAATTTGATCAAATCACCAGCATGAATGGCAGCCTTTTGAGCAATGTCAGCTATGGTGCCAGATTCTGTACAGAATGTCAGTAATGACAAAGAATTTGCTAGATGCTGATACTGTAAAACATCGACTACCAGTGAGATGCTTTCTTGATCATAGTAGATAAAATTCTAGAACAGGGCTGGCCAAATAGCTTAAGAGATTTAAGTGCCAGCAAGGAGGCAAATGGGCCGGGGTTCAATTTCCTCACCTGCCATTCTGGCCTCACCCCTGGGGCATGTTGAGATGGCAATTGAGACTGGGTGTTGTGGCATGTGCGTGTAATACCAGCTCTTGGGAGGCTGTAAACAAGCAAATCACTACAAATCTAGTAGTGAGAACCTAAACACTCTGTAGACCTTTTCCTAAAATACAAAAAATCTAACAACTAAAACAAAATTATTGAATAATGTACTTGGCTCTAGTTTTCTTACAAAGAGGAAAGGAACAAGAGTATGACTCATGTACAACACAAGTTTTCTGTCAGCCCATATTACCTTTTCTCTCTGAGCATTCAGGCCTTTACATTAATCTGGAATATCTCTGTGACATGCTAAAGGCAGCAATGCAAAAGCCACATTATTTCAAGCAACAACATTTTTCCTCAAGTCTTTGCTCTCCTCTTCTTCAATTTGTTCATCTCTACCAGATCTCCTTTGTCCTGACTTTCAGACTCCAATACGCTAAACTCTGACTGAAAGTGCTTACCTGAGACACTCTTTTCTTGACTCTCTTTAGACGTCTTACTTTGGTTTATTTACCTCAGCTTTCCATGTGAAATTTTAAGCTGTGTAGTTTGTACACACCATTAGCATCATAAACATACAGATTTAAGCAACAGGTATTTCTACCATCCACTCCACCATGATAGAGCTCACACCAGCTATGCCAGCCTGCTAGGAACCTTTGGCAAGATAAGAGATGGGACACCTGGCATAGAAGAATATTTCTCCTTCGAAAACCAATTTGAAAAAAAAAAGTTGTAGTATTTTGTTCCATGTTTAGGTATCTTAAGGGAAATTATGGAGGTCAGAACTATAGTCAAAAAAGATAATTAAATTTTAAGGCACAAAAAAAAAAACTGCTTTAAACAGAGCAATTGTTACAACATGCACTGAGAAAGTTGTGACATAGTACAAAGAAGTTTGGGTTTTGCTTTCTTTTTGTGTTTTAGGGGTCTACAGAGTTTTCAAGGTCTCACTACTAGATCAGACTCAATAGTGATCGACATGTTTACAGCCTCCCAAGAGCCAGGAATACAGGAGTGCACTACCATGTCCAGTCTCAATTGTTGTCTCAGCGCACCTCAGGGGTGGGACTGGCACAGCAAGAAAGCTGGTTTGGACAGAAGAAAAACTTAGATTCAAGCCATTATCTCTGTGAATGTCTATGTGAGCTTGGTGAAGTCCCTCACTGTCTCTAGCTCCTGGTTTATTCTCTAATAAGAAGGTACTAGTTTAAGTAACCTTCTGAGATCAACTCGGTATGGACTAATGGGTTCCTAAACAGGCATCCACAGCTAAAGAAGTTAGAAATGTCTCCTTCTGAATCTGCTGAAACTTGACAGCCACCAGGAAACTTTTATTATTGGGAATAAAAGCAATAAATTGCCAAGATGAATAAGGGAGATCAGGATTTGGGTGCCAGTTGTTTGCTATATGCCTGGGATTGAAAAGTGCATTTGGTGAGTGTTAATTCATTTGAAAGGAAGATGTTTGGTGGATTAAAAGTCCAAAAATATGGTTGTAAATAGCTGGAATATATTTATGTAATGAAATTTAGGTGATGATTTCTAACAAACACTGAAGTGTCCCAATTCATGCCATTGATTCTTTTTAGTTTTACCAATATACTTGTAAATTCAAAATTCCGTGTCTCCACATATTACTAGGGAAACAATACAGAAATCTTCTTTGCACATCTCAGCACAAACCAATTTCAACATTTTCGTCTATCAACAAACAGGACTTTGAAGAATGGTATGTAGCTTAGGTGAACATTGGTGAAGATAACAATAGGATGGATAAAAATCAGTAGCCAGTCAGTGAAAACTAGTAGGACATAAGGAACTTGAAACTTTGTAAGGTTAAAAAGAAACAATATACACAAAGGGCCAGAAAGCAACAGCAGAGACATAGATGTTAATAAAGTTATGGGGGGCAGAGAGCTTAGTGGATTAAAGCGCCTGCTTAGGCAGACACAGGGACTGGAGTTTGATCCCCAGCATGCCATTCTGGCCCCATCCCTGGGGTGCACTGAGAGAGTGAATGAGACTGGGTGTGGTGGTGCATGCCTGTAATCCCAGTGCTTGGGAGGCTGAAGGCAGGAGACTCAATATTAGTTTGATCTGTGTAGTGAGACCCTGTAGGCCCTGTATTAAATACATTAAAATTTTAAAAATTCTATGGAACATGAACAAACATAAAGATTTGCTCCTTTCTCTTGAGTTCCATATCCTTGCATTCAGTGACATCCTGAACAACTAAATCAAGTTGTTCCACCAAGCACCTCATAAGGAAACCAAGTGTGAAATAGAAAGCATCACAAGTATTCATAAATACATTTCTTTTCTGTTCTCCCACCTGGTTGACATGATTACATTCTTATTACTTTGTCATACAAGATGTAAATAAAAGTCCTGGTGGATTTCTTTTTCTTTATCCCTTTATTTCCATCACCAAGTCCACAGTTTCAAGTTTATAGGTTTTCTTTCTCTAGAATTCAAATATGTTTTAACCAATCTCTGTATCTGATTTGGTTCAAGTTCATCTTTTTGTCTTACTGAAGCAGGGTCCTTACCAATGTGCCTATATCCTTCCTACTGTACAATAGTGCTGTCAGTTCCTAAGTCATGCTATTAGAGTAATGCAATATGTAATTCTATTCATGTCACCACTGGATTCCTGTTGGCTATATAACAAACCTCCAAATACATTACAGGTTGTATAAAGTAAATGACCTTTCAATTTTTATCTTCACCAGCTTCCTACATGTTCTCCTTTTTTCTTAACTGTATCATTTTACTTTTCCTTCACAAATTTGCAGTGCTAGATTCATGTCCATGTGCCTTTCAACATGTGGACCTCTTCATCTATTAGACAGTTTGAGTTTGCTATTACTTCACCCTTTAGGACTCCGCTCAAGGATTACCTCCTCAATGAAACTTACACCTGTTCCCTTCTATACATTCTCCTGATAGGTAATTTAGGATTTCATTGTGTTCTCTTAACATCTTATGGAAAGATCTGTTGTGGTTTGTCTAGTATCCAAATTCTTATTCCACACAATTACATATTATAGTTTTCTGGAGTCTAATGGAGGATTTTGAACTCCTCAGAAAAGGGTTATATCTTATTCATCTCTGTATCCCCTATCTAGCAGACTGGCTTTCATAGAGTACAGCGAACTAATAAAGCATTCAAACATTTTATTTAAAATGAATCACTAAATTTTCATAATCTAACTACAAAAATACTTTAAATATACCATTCAAGTAAAAATTAAGGACTATTTTACACATACCAACTTAAGAAAAAAAATCTCTTTGAGCAATTACCTCACATATTTATAGCCTGATTAAATCACAAAACCTAAGATTTTAGCCTACTATTTTACAATCTTTTCAATACTATATTTACTTAATGATCAATTTCATGTACAAAAACCTACCTTATTAGTTCCTTGGCAGTACTTACACAAGCTTAACCGCCTTGTCAATCAGTTCTTGCCACTAATGGATGATTCTTAGGAGTCTTGTTTAATGAAAGGAAAAAGCTTCCATAAATTTTCAGATCTGCTTGGCTACCTTAAATTTTTTTCACAACTGCGGATTGAACTCAGGCCCTTGTGCTTGCCAGGGAAGTGCTTATGCCACTGAGCCATCAATTTTTTACTTGAAAACACTTTGTGCTCTTTGCTGGTCAATGCTTGCATTTGAAAAAAAAACAAAAAACTTTTGAAATGGTTGGGGGCTTTTAGTCAAAGAGCTCATTACCCCAGTCTTTTTGGTCACATTTCCCACAATAAAAGCAAACACAATAAGCAGTTATTTCATAAGAAGAAAAATATTTAGCCATGATGATCCTTTATTAACAAGGTTGATATGGGTATTATGAGGCTGTCACAGGATTACTGGTATTTACTACACACACACACACACACACACACACACACACACAAATGGAACTAGCAAGAATTTCTGTCATGGTTGATTTGGAGCAGGGAGGTTCCTGAGGGAAGTATGTAGAAGTAAGTCTGTAATTGTTCGTCATTCATGGTAGGCAATCCAGAATAGCCAGATTACTAAAAGCATGCTGCAAATTCATTTTGTCAAGTGAATTATTTGGCCTAATTCAAATCCCTAACTTTTAAATGAGTTTAAATATGAACAGCACAACTCATAATAATAAAATACTGGAAAGGGCCTATATATCCATCAAGAGATGAATGTATGAGGAAAATGTGCTGTTTATGCACATGGAATACTACTCTGCTATAAAGGAAGGTAAATTTGAGTCATTTGTTAGAAGATATATGCACCTGAAACTATGCTGTTAAATGAAATAAATCAGGTACAAAATGTTAGATACATGATTCTCTTACAGAGAAATCCAAAGTATAAATAATTTAAATAATGGAATTTAAGACAGATAATAAAAACAGGGAACTAGATCTTTTGCAAGTAGGAAGGAAAGCTATTAATGAGGAGAAGGGAAATGGAAAATAAGAAGAATTAAGATGTGTTATATATGTTATATATGTACCAATTCCCCACCACGCATGCAATCAATATGTACTGCAAATGTGTACTACTAATAATTAAAGTATGAATTATATCAATAGTAACAATTCTTAAAACACATTCTACATTTCAAAGCACATATATTTCAAAAAGTATAATTTTATAATCCTTGGTTACACATAAAACAGGAAGACAGATAAAAATATTTATATCATTAGATAGTCATAGAATTACTTTGTAGTATTAATAGATAGGCATGATGGTAGAAGACAAGTGCCAACTTCAACATGATTTATCTGGTTGCAAGAATAACTCAGTGGACTCACAAAGGATCGTGGAAACAGTATGCCACATGGTACCTGTCATTCTGACAATAGGCCTCAAACTTCAGGTACTTAAATTCATCCATTTTTGGTGTATGTGTTTTGGTTTTTCTTTCCTGTATTTTATGGGGGAGTGTTGAGAAACTAGAAGAGTTCCCAGGTAAGAGGATTTTATTTAGCAAAAAGTAGAACTGAGAATAGATGTTTATTATAGAATGAAGATGAGTTGGTGATTATAAGTATGAAAGTGGCAAAGTTTAATTCCAGTTTTCTACAAAGGTTTATCTTTGCTTATTTTATTCATTTGAGTTTATTACATTTATTAGGACATGTTTGTGATATACAATGAATACATTCATTGTGGAAAGTTGTACATAACAAGGGCACACTTTAAGATCATCATTTTTTCAACATATCAGCCTAGTGCTTTAAGGAATGTTCTAGGTCTCCTATTAAATATCTTCTTATAATTAATATGTTCAGTGTCTACGTAGTGGTGACAGTGCTGCAAAAAGTTCACAACTGATTCCATAAGTGTAAGGATTTAGTTTGGATTTTGCAGGGAACATCTCAGGTGCAGACTTTTGTCAGCCTGTGTGTCACGGGCAAACTCATGCAATTTAGGTGAAGATAAAAATTTTTATGATCATGATATAAAACGAATATAAGAGTTAATTATTTCAAAATCCTAAATTGATTTACTGTGAAGATATGCAAAATAATGTAAAGTTTGAGATGTTTACTGTTTTTTCTCCTTTGCATAATATTGACAAAATCTATATAAATCCCTAGAGTTTAAGACTAAACTGCATATAACTTTATAATAACTAGGAAAATGTATGAAAAATAAAGCTCCATAAACAAAATGTATATTGCTACTTAGAGTCACCCTATGTCTAAATTATTAAACACATTAAAAATGAACTCAGGGGCCTGGGAAATGACTCAGTGGAATATATGCTTCCCTGGCAAGTGCAAGGGCATGAGTTCAATCCCTGGTTACACACACACACACACACACACACACACAATTAGAAATCTTAAAAATGAACTCTTGGTTTGATCATCAATGTAATGTTTTTCTCTTCTCTTTTTCCACAAGGTGTCACTCCTGTATGATTCAAGACAAAGAATAAGAGAAACATATAACCCAGAACACCCTAAAAACCTGAGCTGAATCAGGGAAATTTCCAACATGTGAAGTAAAGTATCTGTTTCTTTTTAAAATTAAATTAAATCACCTACACCATACTTGCTATCCTCACTGTACAAAATCCTTGGTATCCCAAGTGAACTATTTCATTTTTAAATAAGATGTGATTCACTAGCAATGTCATTTCCACCAAGAAATTTAATTGTTTAGAATTATATTGTGCCTTTCTCCCTTTTCCCTTGAAAAGCCATAATTGATTTCTCCAGCTGGAACCATGGAGGTTGTAGAAGAGAAAAAAGAAGGTTCCTGCTGTGCCAGAAACCCTTAAGAAAAAGTGAAGACATTTCGCAGAGCTGAAGATAAAGTGTCTGAGAAAGAAGTTTGCCCAAAAGATGTTTCACAAGGCAAAGGGAAGCTCATCTATGAAAAAGCCAGGCACTTTCATAAGGTGTACAGACAGATGTACAGAACTGAGATCAAAATGGCTAGGATGGTGAGAAAAGCTGGCAACTTCTATGTCCTTGCAGAGCCAAAACTGGCATTTGTGACCTGAATCAGAGGTATCAATGGTGTGAGCCCAAAGGTCTGCAGGTGTTGCAGCTTCTTCACCTTCGCCAAATCCTCAATGGTACCTTCATTAAGCTCAACAAAGCTTCAGTTAACATGCTGAGAATTGTGGAGCCATGTATTGCATGGGGGCACCCAAACCTGAAGTCAGGAAATGAACTAATATACAATGTGGCTATGGCAAAATCACTAAGAAGTAAATTGCCTTGACAGATAATTCATTGACTGCTAAATCTCTTGGTAAATATGGAATCATCTGCATGGAGGATCTCATTCATGAGATTTATACTATTGGAAAATGCTTCAAAGAGGCAAATAACTTTCTGTGGCCATTCAAGTAATCATCTTCATGAGGTGGAACAAAGAAAAAGACCACCCATTTTGTGGAAGGTGGAGATGCTGGAAATAGGTAAGACCAGATCAACAGGCTTATTAGAAGGATGAACTAAGGTGTCTACCATGGTGTTTTTATGATTTGATCAGTTAATAAGAGCATCTGCTTCCAAAAAGAAGAAAGAAAGAAACAGAAAGAAAAGCCATATTGAAGCAGTAATTCGTATCAAATGCTTTTATTTAGATTACAATAACACTTCCTCTACACCACTTATAGGGGCCTATAAAGGAGTAGTCCTTTCCCAGCGCAAAAAGGAACTTTGAGTGTGGCAAGACTAATAGAAAATGAGGTCATTTGAAGACCACAGAGCAGGATCATAGAGATTTTCAGACTGAATGATCTCCTGTTACATTGGTAAACTATCTGAGATACATGACTTTTTCTTCTTTCAAGTTGTCTCTCATAAGACTGTATTCTTCTAAAAACAACTCCTTTGCCAAAATGGTGAGAATAATACAAGTAAACAAACAAAATAGAAAACAAGAACTTTTCCAAATCTTCCATAATGTCTTCTATTATTTTTTAATCTATCTGATATTTTTCCTTATGTATAACCATAGTCTTCCCTGCTACAATGCATGGTTACTCTGTTGTGTTAAGAAAATGGAAATTAATGGTGAATTTAGAAAGAATAATATTTATGCTGGGTCTTTTCTATAGTGTGTGTGTGTGTGTGTGTGTGTGAGCTGCAAATGAATAAAGATTGGGCTGCCAAATAATTGAAAACTAAGAGCAGACCACTGCCATCTAGTTTCTTCAGGGCTCAGCATCACGCCAGGACAGAGGGATGCAATGGAGTGTGTCACTGCAAGAGACCTTTCAGAATTTCTTCCTTATAAATTTTAAGTTTAGTTTTCAATTTCCTATAGTGATTATTCCACATTTGGCAAGTTGTTCAGAAAAAATACAATCTTATCTACAATCACTCTTCCAACTTGAAGGAAAGGAGAAATAGATCTTGGTTGAGGCTGATTTTCATTTATAAATATCTTTTCACATAAGCTTACATATATTCACTGCCACTTTCATGTGGCCAAAGGCTTGAAAATAAAGACTGAAGCAGGCAAAAGGAGTGCTGCTCATGCAGAAATAATATTTTCTTTTTAATAGATGGAAAGTATGAAAAGTAAGGTAGATGTTCTTTTCTCCCTTTGTTTAGTCCCTCTCTACTTCCGTTTCCATTTCCACACGTTTTCAACTCTATAAAAGAGAAGGCTATCCATTTAAATTATAATTTTCAATGCATAACTCTGATTTTCTCATATAACCCACTAGCTCAATGGTTAGTTTTAAAGTCATTGTGTACCACCTCCCTTCTACTTAGTTTTAGTTCAATGTCCTTGATGTCAGTAATTTAGGAAGAAGACAGAGTCGTGAGTTGCTCTGTTCCTTTGAATGTTGTACATTAGGAGAATGTCTGGCCTGTGTAGTTCTCTATAAAAGCAACAGTGTAGGATCAAAAGTCATCTCAACTATCACTCCTTAAGGAAACCTTCCCTGAATCCTGACCCCTGTCTCCATGCCTACAACAATCGTATTTTGTGGTATTTATCTGTGTCACAGTATTCACAAATTGTTACGCTACATTGATTTCTCTGTTGTACTAGATTGTGAAATCTTTAAGCAGTTAACTTTATCTTTTATCTCTGCACCCCAAAGCAAAACACAGCCTGGCACCTAGCAGATTTCTGATAAGTGCTCAATGATTCACAGACTCACATTTACATCTGTCTGCATCTGAAAGTTACATGGAAAATGGGCATGAATTTCTGTTTCCAATATTTCTATGAAGATTCAGCTGCCAGATAGACAAAAAACATCATGCCATTATCTAATGCCTTAGCATCTTTAATTTTATCATTTGTATAATTCTTATGTAGTTGTGCAATGTGATTTGTTGTCATTCCACATTTTTAGTACTACATTTTATGAAGAAAAAATCACTTAGTATGTATCAAATATAATAACTAATTACAGTTTTCCAAGTAAAATGTTCACTGACACTGGTCCACAGATTTCACAGATTGATAGGATCAGGAGAGAAGAATTTACAAAAGTGGGTTGCCAATTAAGAGTCTTTCTTCTAAGTTGGACCTCTGTCCTTGTCTTCTTAATCTTACTCCTCCTTTCCCTCCCACATTCTTGTTCCATAAATTATGCCTTCTCTTTCCTTATCCACTAAATAAACAGTGAACAACAGGCTCAGTCCTTCCTTACCCTAAAAGAAACTTCCTTGGCTCTTTTATTGCCTCAGGCTATCCACCTCCATTGTTTATCTTACTTTGCTAGCTCTTCTAATTTATAGACACAATAAGTTGATACGCCTAACCCCTACTGTCTTACTACCCACTCACTTCGCAGTCATTCTTTTTGTCCTCTTTTAAGTTAATTTTATTGAGAAACAAATAGCAATGAGACAGTTTGAAAACTGATTAGTAAGACAGTTTCAATAATTAATACATTGCACATTGTTGTCTTCATAGTAGTTATTCATGCTACAAGATGCAGACATGATATACCTTGTACAAATCTTTGTTCTCACTGAATTAAGAGAAATTAGCTGCATATCTATCCTAACTATTTTAGATATACTGATACAAAAGTCCTTATGACACTTTTTTCTACTTTGAAACCTCTCTCTCAAGGAAGACTACCTCATCTATGAATCCCATGGCAAAAGATTTTGGACATTAAGAACAGAAGCATTAGAGTTAAACAGAGTAGTTTTAAATCCATGCTGTTCTTTTTAACTAACTGTGAGTGCTTGATTATGTCTCTTAAACTATACTCAATTTTCTGTTTTCTCTCTTTAAAATAGGGAACATCTCAGACTACTTCACAATGGGTTCTGAGGAGTAAATGGCAATTCCCAGTGATTTGTATAGCACACCAACAGTAGAAGATGATCACTAAATGGTGGCAACCTAGTCTATATTCAACCCTTATTGTTTTCAAGTTTTATATCATTTGACATTAAGGACTAAACCCCATATTCTGGCACTCTGATCTTCCACAGCACTGACCTTGCAGGAAACCCTGGCTTTTATGACTATTTTAACTACTTGGTTTCTATCTACAGAGCATGTGCCTCCCCTACCCAAACAGTGTGACATGCTCTAAGATTAATTCATGACCTATGCTTCTTTCTCAGTGACTGGAAATATGGGTCCGGAATTCCAGAACGAAGCCATTGCAAGACTACAATCACAATCATAACTTTCATTTTTGATTTGCTTGTTCTGCTGGCAACACAGAAGCTCAGACTTGTGGTGATTCTCCTGCGTTCAGCCTCCCCAGAGCTGGGATTACAGGCATTCACCACTATGCCCAGCTCTGGTAGGTTCAGCCTGCGCTGGTGGTGTGGAATCAAACAGTGTTCCCTACACGGGCCTAAGCTTGCCTAAGCAGGCATTTTATTCTGTTAAGCTACCTCTCCTGGCCCTACTTTTACTTTTAAAGTAATTTAGAAATGGTGGTACATTACAGAAAATTTTTTCACTTTTCTTTCTTTGGTCACTATTTTTTGCTTTCTAGCAGTCTTCTTTACATCACTAATACTTTTCCATTTGCTTCTGAAGATCCAGAGCTCTGTGCACTATACAACTGTATGTAATATTGTATTACACAGTATGCACATAGCAGCACAGCTGTGTCAATGTCCATCTGATACATGAATTACTTCTGAAATTTGTTAGCATCTATGAATGTTCAAAATGTCAGGTCTGTACACATCTGTGGAAAATTGTAATTCATATATATATAATATTTTATATATACATATATACATATATATATATATATATATATATATATATATATTATTCAGTAGAATTAAAACTGACCTAACATCTTAAGATTTGAAATCATGTCCTTAATGTGAACAGGTATTTGCAGGCAAAGAAGAACTATTGTTGCCAAGAAATTTTTTTTCTTTTGTATTTTAAGGAAGGGTCCACAGAGTGTTCAGGGTCTCACTACTGGATCAGACTCATAGTGATCCCTCTATTTACAGCCTCCCAAGATCTGGGATTACAGGTGCATGCCACCATGCCAGTCTCAATTGCTCTCTCAGCATGCCCCAGGGGGGCATTGAACTCTGGGGGAATTGAACCCCCAGGCCCTGTGCCTACTTGCAAGTGCTTTAATATGCTGAGCTATTTGGCCGGCTCTATCCAATAATTTTTTTTAAGAAGTTTCTGCTCACCTCTAATAACAAAAACGTACTTTTTAATTATTATTTTTTTGAAGAACAAATATTAATGACACAGTTTCAAGACAAATTACCAGGACAGATTCGACAAATCAGTGCATTACAAAATGTTTTCGCAAAGTTTCAGTGTCGTACAAGATGCACACTTGATATTATACCTACGGGCATTATTATAGCAGATGTTTCTAATCAGAGAATGGAGAGAGTTCCAATATACACCTATCTTATTTCTCTAAAGCTGATTTGTATCACAGATTCAACAATTAACACTCTCTACCTTGTTATCTCCCCAATGTCTGTCCATAGTACTAGAAGCCAACATAATATCTTGCACAACCACTATTAGTGCAAATCTTGCTTCTCATAGAATTATGCAGAAGCACGGCATATTTATCCTAACTGTACTGTTTATACACATACATCATGATTCTGCCTCTGTATTCCCCCCCCCTTTTTTTACTAGGCCTGTCAAAGATGAGCACTCCATTGTCATTAAATCAATTTAGGTGCCTGAACTCGGCAAAACAATCCAACACAGTCCAGCATTCCACAATAATAGTGGGTTATCTGAATAAGTTGTTGACTATAGCCATTTACAGCTAAACTTATTATTATGGTTCCACGTTGTACACCTCATTTTTATATTTTTCTGCTGGATGGTTAAAACCAAGATAATTCAAGACCTATATACCAAAATATGTAGCTTTTGTTTCTGATGAGGTCAGCGAAGTCCCCTCAGGGTTTATCTTGTAATCCTGTACCTTACTCTGTAGATCCTTTGTCTGTGTCATCCATATGGATGAGTCACAGCCAATTCATGACCACTTTGCTCTCTGTGAGAACCTGAGAGAAAGTTTTCTCTCCATGTGACTCTCTCCAGGCATACTATACATCATCAATCTCTTTCCTATGTGGCTCCATAATCTCCTTGATCAGAAAATTTGGGGCACAACTGAGTTTCATGATGTTACAGTACAGGTTCTCCTATGCCCTGGGTCTTCACTGACCTTGAAAGGCTAGGGCCAAAATGTTGGCTGGCCTTGCGGCTCTTCTATTTCTCCAATTTGGATCTGTGAACTTAGGTTGTTAACCATCCAGAAGAAAAGCTGATTAGTACCCTGCAGCATATGCCGCTCATTTTGCCCAATCTCATTCAATTGTCTGCAGTTGTTGTTGTACATTTCTATTTGTATTTCTTCTTTTGACTTCTTATACTAGAGAGACTATATGATATTTGCCCATGTGTGTCTGGTTTATTTCACTTATGAGTATATGTTCAAGTGGCATCCACTTCAACATAAATGCTTCAAGTTTATCATTCTTTATAGCTGAGTAATACTCCATTATATAGTAGTACCTATGTTTATAGCAGCGCAATTTGTCATAGCAAAATCTTGGAAACAACCAAGATGTCTATCACATGAGGAATGGTTGAAAAAGATGTGGTATTTCTATATAATGGAGTATTACTCAGCTATTAAGAATGATAAACTTCAAGTATTTATATTGAAGCGGATGCCACTTGAACATATACTCATAAGTGAAATAAACCAGACACACATGTGCAAATATCATATAGTCTCCCTAGTATAAGAAGTCAAAAGAAGAAATACAAATAGAAATGTACAACAACAACTGAACACAATTGAATGAGATAGTTAAGGCAAAGTGAACAGCATATGCTGCAGGGTACTAAACAGCTTCTCTTCTGGATGGTTTACAACCTATGTTCACAGATCAAAATTGGAGAAATAGAAGAGCCACAAGGCCAGCCAACAGAAAAACATAATTTTGATGGTCTTCAGGCTGTTAAAATAAGATTCATTAAATAATGGTAGGACAGCAATGTTAAAAATCTTGGGTCTCATAAGAGAACCTATACTCTAACATCCTGTAGTTCAGTGGTGTACCAAATTTTTTGATGAATGAGATTATGTGGCCACAGAAGAAAGTGATATACAATGTAGAGTGTGCCTAAGGAGAGTCACATATAGAGAAGACATCTTCTCAGGCTTTCACAGAGAGCAAATCAGTTGAACAACGGCTGGAACTCATCCACGTGGCTGATACTGACAAAAGA
The DNA here is from genome assembly GCA_004027165.1 of Ctenomys sociabilis. Lineage (NCBI taxonomy): Eukaryota > Metazoa > Chordata > Mammalia > Rodentia > Ctenomyidae > Ctenomys > Ctenomys sociabilis. Next base: position 19,861 of record PVKA01015325.1, read on the forward strand.
TCTACAAACTGCTGTACAGGGTTTCAGGGTAAATTCTGAGGGGATTTGACTGACATTGTCAGATACAAAAATTATATTTTTGTTATATAAGTCTTGCTTTATCTTAGTCTTAACCATCCAGCAGAAAAGTATAAAAATGAGGCATAAAAAGTAAAGCCATATTAATATGCTGAGCTGTAAATGGCTCAAGTCAACTACTTCTGACATTGCCAGTCATGCAGATAACCCACTACTATTATAGACTACTGAACTATATTGGTTTACTTTGGTGAATTTATGCACCTACAGTATATGAATGGCAATGGAATACCCATCTCTGGCAAAAGTAAAAAAACGGGGGGATATAAATGGAAGTCCATTTTGTAGTGAAAACCATATGTATCTGTATACACAGAGTAGTATATATATATATATATATATATATATATATATATATATATATATATATATATATATATAGCTATTTTCTCCTAGTTCAATGAGAAGAAAGTTTTGAACTAATAGTGTTTAGACAAGATGTCATATCTGCATCTTGTACTATTAATAACTACTACAAAGACAATACGCAATGTAGTAATTATTGTAACTCTCCTACTAACCAGTTTTCAAACTCATTGCTACTTTTCTCAATAAAATTAATAAAAAAAAGTGGAATGTAAAACTTCAAAAAATTTTGGGTTTCTCAAGCAAGTAAGATTCTTATGTCTCATGTTGTCAAACTCTATCACCTGTCAAACCCAAAATATTTTCAGAAACATACGAAAACTGGAGGAGGGATCCACCCAATTACATTGAACTTAAAATGTTAACTTTCCATTTGCATAATGTATATCAGAGATTTAGTGAATAATGCAAAAAATCTATTAGGTATTTAATCTCAAGGAGTTTATGAAGACCATAACTGAATATTTTGATGATCTGGGGTCAGTAATTTTCTTCTGTGATGGTGTAAGTAGTTAAGGCATAGTGAGTTCAAATAGGCTTAAAGTGCAAACAGCAAAGGGAAAAAAAGGAAGATTGTGAAGAAGGAACTTGGGAAAATGGAAAAAAGGAAAGTAAAGATTTGTGAGAAATATTTAAATAAAGGCAGAAAGAGTTGTAAGAGCATGATTTAGGAAATAATTAGAATATTTGGGGATATAAACCTTTAAGTTCTCTCCCCTCTTTAATTAATATCTATGCTCACTTTAAAATTTCTAATTTCTTAAGTATAATGCCAGGACTCACAGGTAAGTGGTTTCCTGCTGAAGGAATTACCTTATTTACCTATTATAATGCCAAGCATGGTCATCAAAGTTCCATATCTTGCTTTGAGAGTAAATACTGGAAACATTTATTCTACTGATCCATCCCTCCTGCCATGCCTTTTCATTTTCTGAAGTATCTGAGTTGGAAAATGACTGGACCACTACATTACCCATAGCAGAAGCACCCCTAGGTTTATTATTCTTAAAACTGGATACCAGATGCTACAGAAAAAAGGAGACAAATTTTCAGGAAATTAGAGAGTCTATCAAAGAAGCACTTCCTCAACTTTCTTCTCCATGTTATGAATAAGGACCAGACACAATGATGTATGGTTGTATGGTTGGGGCATTCATAACAGTTGAATATGCCTAAACTGAATTCTTAGCAATTATGGCTTTTAACCCTTTGGCTGAACTATTAACTAGTAGATGCACTTGTTAAATCTATTTTCATTTCTCTGGCATCTCCTATTTTTCTGAACTATTTTCTTGAGATACAAATGTGTTCTGTTTTATTTAAATCTGTGGACACATTTCAAGGAATAGTGTCAAAATACACTATTCCTCCATGACAATGTTTTTGCATAAAGGATGCTGTGAAAGTCCCATGGCTGCTTTTCCAGAGATGGACATTTCCATTGAAGAATTTGTACCTCCATTTGCACCAAATCCCTTCATGAAACTGATTTTCTGTTTCTATTCTTCTTTTTTTTAAATGATGGCAGCAGGGATTGAACTCAGACCCTTGCACTTGCTAGGGAAGCACTTATTTCACTGAGCTATCTCCCTGGCACCTCTGTTTCTGTTCTTAAATTTCAGCTGATAGATGCAAAAAGCCTCAAGTGATTGTCTAAGCAGAGTCTCTGAGAAGGAATGGAAAGGCATTAAGTTACACCTGTCATTTAAAACAATGATAAAACTAGGACCCGGAGAAGAAACAAATTTTCACCAAGTCACATAGCACTTTATGGCAGGAATAGGACCTCTGGATAACAAAGAAATGAATACATGGGATCATAAAATGTGTTACACTTACTATTTGTTCTCTTTTGTTAAGTGATTTATTCTTCTAATTCTTTATTTTTCAATTTACTGAAAATTAATCTCATTAATATTTACATTTTAGGTCATCTTAATATTTTCCCTAAAATGCAAGTGAGTCATCAGTTCTCAACTTCCATTAAAATTTTAAGGGCAGTAATTGAAATTTATACAACATAGTTTTTCCACCGGAAACTCAAATTTTGCATATAACCAATAAATACATGTGTTATGGTTTGTGTCTAGTTGTTGCTCCAAAGCTTCATGCAGTCATGGGGTTGGGACTTCTAGAGTTTGAGATTAATTTATGATCCACTGAGATTATGAGTCTTAGTACTTCTGGCATTATGGGTGTGAGTCCTACACTCAGCCTGGGAGCAGATAGTCTGAGGATACAATAAGAGAAATAGAGAGACAGACTTCCTTTCTGTTGCCATTGTTGCTGCTACTCCTTTCTTGGTCCCTCTTGCTCTTTGCTGCCACCATGAACTGAAGCTCTCTGCCCTGTGCCACTCTGCCTTGGAACTAGCTGTGTATGGACTAAAATTACAGTAATTGTGAGCTGAATAAACCTTTCCTTCCTTCATTTTGTGTGTCAGGTATTTGTCCCAGCAAAGAGAGAAGAGTAATTGAGACAACATGTGAATGCAGCACACATTAACATAAAAGAGTTTGAAGCCAGGCAGATTTGGTTGAATTTTAGCATGGGTATTTACTGAGTTTATGTCCTTGAGTAAGTAATTTGCCATATCAGAGACTGATTTCTGCATCTTCAAAAAGGACCCAATATGTCTTGTAGTTGTTTTGATAGACATAATGCACATAAAGTCCCACATTACTCGGTAAGTGGTGGGCATTCATGTTACTTAAATGAAGAAACGAATGAATATATTGAAGTAAGACAGTTCTACTTTTTACAACAAGGTTACAGAGAAGAGCTGAACAGAGTTATAAAGGGGAAATTTAATAACTTTCCTGGGCTAACTGGAGTTTGAATTTTTATCACTTTTGTTTTACTGTTGGCTGAAAGCTAGTCCTTATAATATCAGGAAATTGTGAGAGATAAAAAGATTGCTTTTTCGAATTTCTTCATTCTACTGACTTCGAAAGTAAGTGCAAAGGTAATTACTACTATACCCAGCTAAGGTGGAAATATATTTCCAATCTTTAAAGGTTTCTTTCCAGTAATTTTTAATTATAATTCAATGTTTATTTCCATAAGGCATAACTGATTTCATACATCAGCACAAAAATATACTCCAAAGCTAATCATGTGATTTTGGTATGTAGCATAGCATTTTGAGTTAACCACTCCTCTGAAGCACTTCTTTATTAAAAATTATTGACTAGATGATGATGTATTTTGGCATAAACATTTTTGTGTATCTTGGCATGATTTTATTTAAATGTCTTGTGCAAAAGGTTCATTTTCCTTGGAAATGTACTATAAGTTGAACTAAATTCAGAAATTTTAAATCTTTAAATATTTACTACCTACTCCTTTCTACTTTGAGAATTCTAATTATATGAATATAAGTTTCTTGGTTTTGATACAGTAAATTATTATGACTCCTCTGTAAATTTTTTCTTCATTTTTATTTTGGGCAATTTTTATTGTTATATTCATTTATGTTTGTAAATAATTTATTTTCAATTTGCGATCTATTAAAAAGTTAAAATTAAAAAGTCTCATTTAGAGGGGACTGGGGAGATAGCTCAATAGAATAAGTGCTTTCCTGGCAAATACAGGGTCCTGAGTTCAATCTCTATAATGTAAAAATAATAATAATAACAATAATTTAGCAGATATATGCCTTGTATGTGTATATATGGTATGTTTATGTATGTATGCACAGGTATGTATACGTGTATCAGGCCTCTCTGCATATGCTCTTTGTCAATGAAATATATACAAGAGTTGAGAAGTGTCAAGTACATGTATCAACTCTCATGATGAATGTAATCATTATATACTGCAAACCCATACCAATAAAAATAGGCAGGTGATAAAAGAAATAAAAATGCAAACTATGTCAAAATGAAGAAGAAAAGCAAGTTGACCATGTCAAAAGTACATGGATATGGCTAAGGCAGGGTAGGCTTTATGGGACAGGTGAAAAGCAGCACTTTCAGTTATTCCTTTTCCTTATTAAAAGAAAATATGCAGTGCAAACTGGGAAAATGTGATCTTTTAGCTTCACACTTTTTCTGTGAAGTCACTGACTTTTTCTATTTTTTATGACGTTGTAGTTACATTATTAAACAGTGTCATTTCAAAGGAACAGTGAAGAACAAAAATAGTCCAAAAGTAGGCAGAAGGCATCCTAAAAATTTTTATTTTTATGTAGTTATCATAGGGTCTATAGGGTCTTACTATGTAGAACAGACTTGTCATTCTCCTGTGCTCAGCCTCACAAGCACTGGGATTACAGGTGTGCACTACCATGCCAATCTTAATTGCCATCTCTCCCTGTGGGAGAGGCTGGCATGGCACACCAGGAGCAAAACAAATTTCAAGAAATGGTTTTGTATGCTGACCAATTAAAGCATTTAAGGAACAAGAAAATCTAGCAAGAGGGAGCCTATGACTTCTAGTTCAACTGTTATTCTTGTCAATGCCTAGACCATTTGCTCAAACAACACAGGGAAAAATTTTAGGTAAATGGAAAAGTAGTCCTTTAGATTCCCACATTGTCGGCATCAGACTATTCTCTGTCTTTGCATTGTTTTATAATGCTTTAAGCTGTAGGATACTAAAATGGAAAATAAAGTCTTGAGTACAGAAACCTAAATTATATCCAATAGATATTCAGTTGTTCTCCTCAGCTGAGTAGACATTATGACATACTGCCATACTGTCTCTCAAGGAAATGTTTAAGAAAAAGGGTAATAAATGAAAACAAGAGACAAGAAAAAAAAAATCATAGGACTGTCCTGCTACAATGCTGTATATGGTGAGATTTCTAAATTTCTGAGTAAAATTATGTAACTGTTTATTCCTATTTTTAATTTTTTTTAAATTTTTTATTTTTTTCTTCATGTTCTATAGGAACTTAAAGTTTAGCATATAAATACTTGATGGAAGATACCTGTTCCATGTTATGCCTAAGACATTTGACATTCAGACAGATAGTGAGGTTAAGTTCAACTGCCTATGTTTTCTTCTTATTATTATTTTTATTGAAGAAAAAATAGCAATGAGACAGTCTCAAGACAAATTAACAGGACAGCTCTGATCAATCAATACATTGCAAAGTGTTTTCGTAATGTTTTGGTGTCAGACAAGGTGCATACACGATATTATACTTACAGACATTATTATAGCAGATGTCTCTAATCAGAGAATGAAGAGAGTGTAGCTATATACTTATCTTATTTTTCATAGCTGAATTATATCACAGATTCAATAATTAATACTTTCTACCTTGTTATAAAATTCTGTTTTAACAACAGCTATACCAATGACATAAGAGACCCACTTCCCTTTGGTATTTACAGGATAGGAAGTTTTGAATAAAAATTCAGAGCCTCCCCTTGTAGGTATTGGGAAGTCACAATTTTCCCCATACTTAGTGTACTAATCTATTAAGCTAGAATAAGAAAGTTGGGTCTTTTTCTAGCATCAAAGCAGCTCCCCCACAAGAGTCTATATGCCAATTTACAAAGAGCAAAATGCACAGTCAGCACTAACAAAATCCCCCCTTCATCCCCTCCTTGCCCCATTCCACCCATCTCCAGATACCCAGCCTACAGCAAAATGAAGAAATTCTGCTCATATAATCTTACCTGTACAGGCAGTGCACTTTCCTAGAGATTCTATACTGAATGATTTCAGCAACTTAGGTGCCATTCCTGAACCTGCCATATGTAGATTGGCTGACCATAGCTGACTCTGTGAAGCCAACTAGCTTGCTTAATTACTGAACAGGATTCTGGTATGTGTGCTTAGAACACACCTTTGGGCCTATCCACATTTAAACTACAAAATTAAGTACTAAAACAATTTTCATTAGGTCTCAGGGATAGAACTGATTTTAAATGAAGATTATGACAATATCTGGTCATTAAGAGAGAAATTTTCTGGGCTGGCAAGGTAGCTCAGCAGACTAAATGCCTGCTTAGGCAAGTGCAGGGCCTGGGATTTGATTCCCAGTACTATATGCTCGACTGACCCTGCCCGCAGGGTGCACTGAGCTGGCCCCTGAGACCAGATGTGGTAGTGCATGACTGGAATCCCAGGGTTAGGGAGGCTGAAAACAGGAGGATCACTACGCATTATACAGTTCAAGCTGCATAATGACACCTTGTACAAAATACATTAAACATGTTTAAAAAACAGAGAAATTTTCTAACTTTCAAAAAATTTCCAATAACAAAATAAAGTCATAATGGATAAAAAGAGAACTTCATATTGAAGGTAAGTAAGCTGTAGTACTGTTAAAGAGTACTGTGTAAGAGTTGCCAGGGTGTAGTAGGGAAACATTTTCATATCTTTGGTGTAAATGTCAATTCCTAAAGATTTCCATCTTTCTTTTCTAGTTGAAAGCAGAACTGTCTGACAAATTACTGCTCTGATATTGAGAAAATATATATTGGTACATTCACTAAGTCAGTGATTTCTACATCACTTTTGGCCGGTCAACTTCTTTGCAGTTTTGTTACTTATAAAATGCAGTCATAAATGTAAAATGTGAACAAAATTTTTAGACTGGCAAAAATTCATTGTCTTGCTAAAGGAAGGGCTTTTTATCAAAAGACTGTATAAATACAAGTCAAGATGATTGATTAGTATTTTTTTAATGAAGCAATAAATGTCAGTCTGATGATTCAGATTGCAGAAAGATGATTTTTAGTGGCCAAATCAGCTCTTACTTAAGGAGGCTTTTCAAAACTTGCTTTTCAATTTAGTTTTACTAGCCATAATAATAAACGAAAGGGATAAACTCAAGACTTATAGCTAAGTGGATGCAGGTTGACTATACTCTTAAGTGAAATAAATTGGATAAATGAGTAAATACTACATTGTTTCTCTGATGTGAGAAGCTGAAAGAGTAAATAACAATCAAGGAAGGAAAAATTTAAAGATGTGAAAAAAATGAAAACAGCTTTCTAAATAAGCAGTGAATAGGGGCTGAAGGGACAGAAGGTGAATGAGGGAGAAAATAGGAACTATGAAAGTGTGTAAAGGTACAAGTTCTCTATGATCATTATGTATATCTAAACTATACCAATAAATTTAATATTTAAAAAAGAAAAAAAACAAATACGAAGACAATTTCTAGAATGAATTAAAAATAATATATCTATTATTATTACTCTGTGTTTTCTTGGCACTAGTGCTATAGAATCCTGTGCTAACCACATGCTTACTGAATCAAACTCTGTAGCAGGAGAAGCAGCACCGTCTACCCAATTTTTCTGAGTACATGTGATGCATGCTGAAGTTTGAGAACTGCCAAGCCAAGGAGATAAGACTAATTTTATGTACAGGTACAGAAAATATCTCAATGGATTTTTTGTTTTTGAGATAGGTTCTCACTATGTAGTCTACGCTGGCCTTAGGCTCACTATGTAAACAGGCTGGCCTTGAACTTGTAGTAATTCTCTTGCCTCAGTCCCCCAAGTGCTGAGATTACAGGTGTATTCAGTCTGGTTTCAATGGTTATTATTTTTCTCCTGCAGCTGTTAAGAATTGAAAGTTGCATAAGTGTAAATAAATATACTTGGACCTCTTCCAGGAAGAGCTAACTGAAATAACAAATGTTAACATCATGTTGTGATTTGAGGTGGAGGTAATATGTTTATAGCTAATTCATTATTTTCTAAGTCATGATGGTATCACAGCACTGAAACTCCATTAAAACTTAAACTTTGAAAAAATAATAAAATAACTAGCTTGGGGAATTTAAAAACATATTTTCATGAATTTTTTTGGAACCAAAAAAAATTCACGTCTTAAAAGTAATTGTCACTGACCATGTTTATAGTGATAATAATGTCCCTAAGTTGAGGAATCTGAAATTTCCACTCAACACATTGAACAGGAAAGGGTAGCCTGAAAAGCATCATTAAGTTTCCTTTCCAATTTTTTCCTTTGCTCTCAACTAGAGAGGGGAAACCAACACAAAAGTTCCTCCAGGGAGTACTCTAAACTTAAATAAATTTAATGAACTTGAAATGAGTTATTGACCTTCTTCCAACTCATTAATGCCTTGTGGCATCTTTCACCATTTTTCACTCTCCACCTTCTTTTTAATCGCACCTTCCTGTAGCATTTCACTAGAAAAACTGTGTGTTCCCCTCCAAAATTCAAAGCACTTTTTGTAAAAAAGGTCCCATGACAAAAGGCAAAGTGCTAAAAATATTTACTGCATTCCTGTTTTCTTATGTCAGGTGATTGCTATGTTGAAACATACAGCTCTGAACACTTAAAAGTCTGTCTAATATCTCCACTACTACATGCGTAATGTACTCTCTTTGGGCCAGCTAAGAATATTCTAGCTAAGGTTTTTGACAGAATTTAAATAAAGCACATCTAAAGCAATGAGCTATAAATCCAGATTAACAAGTCTTGAGAGAACTTCTGATTCATTGAACTGATTTTTCTCTTTTGAGTTATTATGCCATGAAGAACAGTTGAAAGCCTCTTTAAACATATGCTAGTACTTTCCAAAAGTTAAGCTGATGTTTGAATTTATGAGAATAATGGTTTTGGTTTTTGCCTATTTTTTACTGTATCCTCAGTTTCTTCTCTGGACATAATTGGAGACAGCTTCCCAACACCTAGCACAGATTAGGAAAAAATGCTTCAAATCAGAATGAGTTCAGCAGTTATAAGATGAAATGTATTTTTAAGTTGCTATGAAGGTAGTGATCTTAGAGATGTTACCGATGCCTATTGATGTCATATATACATTTAAAAAAACTAGCTATTGTAGCCATACCTTCACATAGAATTAATTTCTCCCTCTTCTGTGCTCCTCAGAATACGTGTAACACATATTTGTTTCTGCCTTATAGGCAGTTAATTTCACATTCCATATTTGCCATACTCATTGGATAACACATTCATTGAAGGTGGGTGTGTGACGGCTGGGATCTACATATCCCCACCAAAGCCTCATCTACTCATAGGTGGGGCATTTTGGAACTTGATGGATCTAGAGCATCATGGTGAACCTTTCAGAGATGAGGGCCTAAACTGCAACCCAAAACACACTTTTTTATCCCAAAGTGAAAACCCTGTAATTAAACCTGAATACTGAGGTTTTAGTTTACAAAAATAATTCATATTAACCCTTTTGTCTTAAGAAAATAATGTGAGTACCAAAAGTCTGCCATGGAGACTGGTCGTGGTGGGGTGTGCCTGTAATCCCAGCACTTGGGGGGCTGTAAACAAGAGAATCACTATGAGTATGATCTAGTAGTGAGACCCTGAACATTCTGTAGACCCTTCCCTAAACACACACACATACACACACACACACACACACACAAACAAAAGTCTGCCATCACTAAAGTGTGTGATACTGAGATTAAGGGTGTATGGTACTAAATTATTTCACTGAATTTAATTAGCATAGTTATGTGAGTGGTTGAATGGATTTTCTGAAGATAGAAGACCCACCTTAGTTGTGAGTGGAACCATCCAAAAGGTTTGCAGCCTGGATGGGATAAAAGGGAAAGGTAAGCTTGCTGCTGTTGCTGACAGCTGCTATCTGCTTGCCTTGCCTGACTATGGACTGCTCCTCTTCTGCCATGCCCCTGTGCTATACCACCCTGCCTTGGAGTCAGACCATTATGTATTGAAACCTCTACACATTGTGCGCTGAATTATTTCCTCCTTTAACTTTTTTTTTTTTTTTTTTTTTTTTTGTATTTAGGACAGGGTGTACAACCTACAATTAAACCTGAATACTGAGGTTGTAGTTTACAAAACTACAATAGGGTGCACAGGGTCTCACTAATAGATTGGACTCATAGTGATCCTGTTTACAGCCTCCAAAGGGCTAGGATTACAGGCGCACACCACCACACCCAGTCTCAATTGCTGTCTCAAGTGCCCCGAGGGTGTGACTGCAAGGGCAGTCTCCTAATCCTGGCCCCTGAGCCTGCTTGCAGGCACTTTAATTCGCTGAGCTATTTGGCCAGCCCTTCTCCTTTAACTTGTAAAAGTTGGGTATTTTGTCTCAGCAATGAGAAAGTACACAAGACAATGTGTATTATATTTAATAATCTTTCAAATTTCTAGCTCCTAGCACAGATTTTGGCCCCCTAGAAAACAAACAAATTAACATTTTATTATATTTATATATGTATAAATGAATGTGTGATGTAGACATTAGGAACTTTTGTTACTATTTTTTCTAAATAGTGAAGATGAAAATGGTTTCTTAAGGCCTCTTTCTGATACTAGTACTATGGCTTCATAAAAAATGGTAGAAATTGAAGCTAGTAAAACTCAAGACATCTCCATCCAAATATAATATTAGCATAAATAATTTACTACAATTTGGATGTGAAAGTTCATGCTGTGGTGATTTTGTTAAAAACAAATATTTATTCTGTCACATATCATAAAGAAATCAATTTATAATTTCTTTTCCTGAGTAAATACTTGCACACTGGGCATTTTGCCAGGATCTTTCACATATATAAAGTATTTCATATGATTGCTAATTATTACAACCACCCTTCTGAAGGGTATCATTAGTTCTACATTTTAAAGTAGTAAACTGAGGCTGAGACACTATTCATTCAAGATCATGCAGAAAATTAGTTGTAGAGCTAATCTCTGAGTATAAACTCATATGACATTGTAATTCCAGACCCTAATTGTCTTGGCTTCATGATACAGCTCTTGGCAGAATGAACTGGCACAAAGCTAGAATCATCTAGCATACATTCAGTATATAGGTTCTAGTCTCACATTGAGGAATGAAAGTTATTTGTTCAAATCAGATTGAATAGACTTTCATATATATATATATATATATATATATATATATATATATATATATATATATACATATATATATATACATATATATATGTGTGTGTGTGTGTGTGTGTGTGTGTGTGTGTGGTTGTATATATGTATATCCTCATTTGAAGTCATTCTGTTTCTCCACACTTAAAAATACAGTAAACAAGTGAAGCTCTTCTCCACATCAAGACCTTCAACATATTTTAATTGCATCTTGAAGGCTCTTTCTCCACATTTTCCTTATATAACTGCAATTCACCTTTTGAGCTTCACCTTTGCGTTTATTATGGAAAAGACTTTTTCAGCTATTCCTTCCCTTAATTTAGATGATTTCACTGCTTATAATGTCTTATACTCTATACTTTATCTGCATAACCACTTACTAATTGGTAGTTCTTTTTTTTTTTTTTTCTACTGCACTCTAGACTCCATTAAGGCAGGTGTTTTTTCATTATCTATTTTGTTTTCAACAGATGACATCATGTCTAATCTGTGAGAATTTGTGAATAATGAATTGTTAACCATAAATGTGGAAAGAAATTTCATGTTGCTATCAGAAAATAAGATTTATCTAAATTACCTGCTTAGGCAAACTGAGGCAAGCTCAGGGATCATGGTTTAATCCCCAGTCCTGCATGCCATTGGCCCCACCAACTGGGCACACTGAGTTGGGGAACAAGTCAGGGCATGGTGGTGCACACCTGTAATCCCACTGCTGGGGAAGCTGAAACAGGAGGAATACTACAAGTCTGACCTGCACAGTGAGACCCATTTATAAAATGAAGAAAAAAGTGGAAGAGGTGACAGAGAGTAGTGAATGGGAAAGAAAATGAACATGTATCAAATTATTACTGTATCATACACTATACTATGTGTGTGGGGCCATGTATGTATATATTAACTTTGATTAATAATGGTAGTCCAGTGTGGTGGCTAAAGGATTTAAAACTAATTTGCCTAAGTTTGAAATATATATATATATATATATATATATATATATATATATATATATATATATTTTTTTTTTTTTTTTTTTTTTTTTTTTTTTTTTTTGTATTTAGTACATGGATTACAGAGTCTCATTACATAGATTGGACACATAGTAATCCTCCTGTCCTCCTGTTTTCAGCCTCCCAAGTGCTGGGATTACAGGCATGCGCCACCATGCCCAGTCTCAATTGCTATCTCAGCACACCCTTAGGGTGGGGCCAGCACAGCAGTCAAGGGATCTAACCCCAGCTCCCGCATCTACCTAAGGAGGCACTTTAATCCGCTGAGCTATCTGACTGGCACTGGATTCAAATTCATACTCTTGCATTAATTATTATGTGACCTCGTGGAACTGCTTGCTATTTCAATGTTCTTGTCTATAAAATGGGAAAAAATACTAACAACAACTACCTCCTCCATTTTTTATTAAAAGATTATGAATTACTAATGTAAACCAGAATAGTCTTTGACCAGAATACTAATTAAAGGTCTTCCTATGAAATTAAATTTCCCCAATATCTTGTGATAGAGGGATCACTTACCTCATGTTACAGTAAACAAGTGAAGCTCTTAAGTTTACTATCATAGCAGA
>PVKA01015325.1:32816-50423 GCA_004027165.1 Ctenomys sociabilis
AAGAAAGAAAGAAAGAAAGAAAGAAAGAAAGAAAGAAAGAAAGAAAGAAAGAAAGAAGGAAAGAAAAGAAAGATGTAGTAACTGGAAGTTTTCAAAATTGAGAAAGAATTATCAGGATCTATGGTCATAGATGGCTGAGTGATAGGAACTATATTAAAATTATATTGTCTACTATGCAGAAAGGCACATTTCTAAAAGTGAGAATTCTTCAATAAGTGAACATACTGCATTTTTAGAATGTGAAGTTCTTGTCACTAGACATCTTTAATTAAACTTTAAATGACTGACCATTTTATTGGGAGACAAACTGGAAGACCTGACCTCAAAGACTACTAACCACTCTCAGATTATATGGTTAAAAGATAATAGAAATATAACAACTTGTATTTATAATATTCAGAAATAATATGATGAAGGACAGAAAAATTTCTGCTGAGAAACACACTCATGTTGCTTTAGCTGATATCTGACAGTGAATATGTATTTAATCATGTGTTCTTTCATAGGATATGATAGTTAGCTGAACCAGTATTTTGAAAATTCTGGGTGGATTCTTATATTTCTGTCATCATCACTTTTATCGCCATTATCATTAGTAATTACTATACTTAAATTTTAATTGAACTCATAACGATGGGCACTACTTACTCAGATTTTATGATAAATGTTATTTTAACTATTATTCAAACTCATAATGAACATTTTAAAATACTTGATTGTTAGACTACTATAAAATTTAGTATAATTGTGGTATAATTTAAAAGGTCAGAATTGAAAGTCAAACGCAAAAGTAAAATGTATTCTAATTTGGAGTATGTATTTCACAAAAGAACAAAAACCCCAAGTTTAATAATTAAGTAAGAAGACACTACATGTGCTTGTGTGCTTTAGTATGTGCTTGATAATTACCAGTACTATTACAAACTATTGCCATATATGTTTGCCTATGAAGGTACATGATTATTTTCAGAGCATACCTGTAAGTCCCCTTATTTAATTATTAAACTTTGTTATCCTCAGTTCAGCACATACAAATTTTAAACAAAGCCCCTTGGAACTTTGATTTCTTAGAGGATCATAGGCAATAAGTCAGTTATTTTATCCTGGACTATCTTTTGGAGGAGGTCCTCACTACTCCCTAGAGACATAACTGTTTATAAGTCAATGTTCTTACTGTCATTCCTCAGCATTTTCTTAGAATTACTTTCCTTTAAGGTTTGAAGGTTCACTTATTAAATGAATACATGCTTGCATGTAGTTTCAGACTCTTCTAACTGTGGTGAAAAAATAAAACAGATCAATTAAGCACACAAGGAATCTCCAGTCAGAAACTTCTTCATCATTTGTGCTCCATAAAAGTCCCAGTGAAAATGATCGGAAATAATGTGGTGTTCTCAGAGCAATTATTAATGTGCTATAGATACTGTATGTGTCCAATAAAAGCCTAATGAAATTATATATAATCATGATGTGTGTAACTTCTTTTATTTTAAAAGAATTCAAAACAATGAGAGGAAAAATAAACATTAGAAATGATGCAAGATTTCGCTAAATGAAGAAATAGAAATTCAACAATGGTTGTTGTATTACATGAGCAAATTAGTAGTTCAGATTACCAGATATAAACATCTAATATTTAGTTGAAGAAAAATTAAAACAAAACAATAACAAAGAATTTATCAGAAATTTAAAAGAGGAAAAATAAGAGCAAAAATAAATTTAAACATTAACTGCTTATTTCAAAACACCAGCAGAAATCGACAATGCAATAATCCAATCTATTCTACATATACACCTAAATGTATCTGTTTCCCTTCTTTCATTTGTCTTTTTCTGCATCCTAGAAATATTTTTAGCAAAAAACCTGAGTGAGAAGAAAAACTGGAGGTATACCTTTATGTGAATGTGGTGCTGAAGGACATTGGACCCAATGGAACAACTCTGCATGGCTTTCGGGCATCTGTTGGATTTTCCAAAATGGCTAACAGGGCAGTCTTCCAAGCCAAAGTTCTTAAGACAAATTAATGTAGTTTGTGTGGAAACACAATAAATTTGTAAGAGATTAGATTATTATCAAAGAATAATACTGGCCCACATGCATTCTCTGGTTTCCTTTCTCACCTCGTACATGCTCTCCCACCACGATGGCACTACTATGCCACTTACTAACCATATGACTTCAGCCAGGTTATTTCACACCTCTAAATGCTTGGATTTCTCATCTCCAAAATATGGAAAATAAGCAGAGTTTTTGGTGAATGAGAGTAGATAAGACATCACAATTCTTTTAGTGATAGATCTGGACACACTGACTACTTGTATTAGTCAATTTTCAGATGCTACAACATAATACCTGATGCCACATACATTATAAAGGACAGAAATGTTTTTGGCCTACATTTTGGGAGTCTTGACAGTTCAAGACTGGAAGCTCCATCAGCTTGACTTCATGGGAGGATCTCCTTGGCTACATAACTCCATGACATATGGCGTCATGCTGGGACAGCATGTATGAGATGAGACAGGAAACCAGAGAATTCAGGTGGGCCAGTATTCTTTTTTTATAATAATCTACTTTTAGAAATTTATGGGGGTTCCACACAAACTGCATTAATCTCTCTGAATAGCAGCTATCACAGTGACCTAATTACTTCCAGGTAGGCCCCACCTTATCCCAACAATATTTCACTTGTCACAAGCTTCCCCATAAGGACTTTTGGTTGCAATATTAAAATCATTTCCAAATTATAGTAACATTCTTTAACTTCTGTCATTACTGTCAGTACTATGATGATTACATTGCATATGGAGGCTAATAGGGAACAAAACTACTTGCACCCATTATTGTATAATCTGGAACAAACAGTGTGAGTTCTATGAACTTTGGTTTCTAATGTGTAACATCAGAGTAATCATTTCTCTCTTAATTGTGTTGAAAACTAAATGATAAAATGCACCAGGGAGATAGCTCAGTAGAATAATTGCTTGCTTGGCAAGCGCAGGGGCCTGAGTTCAATCCCTGGTACCACCAAATATATATATATATATATATATATATATATATATATATATATATATATATATATATATATATATATATATATATCACAAATCACTTAACAGATAGTTAGTTCTTCATAACTATTGACTTAGAGAACAATTCCTGTATTTCAGTAAGGCCTATTGCCAAAAGGTCTTGTTACTGAATGCAACAGTTGATATATACAGCATTTCTACAATAGTATAGCCCTGAGTACAACAGACGTTGTTCTCCGTTCTTGATAAACACAGAGAGCCAGGAGCTCATATTTTAGGAGGTGATCTCATATTGTTTACTGTTTTTATGCAAATGACTCCTATGTCTATATGTTCTGTGTTGAATTTTCCTTCAAATTCTATCTGTTCTTATTTCTCCTCAGTTTTAAACTCATATCCAATAACCTCTCTTATACATCCAGCTGAATGTCTACTAAGTATCTAAAAATAATGTGTTTTAAAATATAAATCTTCATCACATACCTTCACAAAATATGGCACTACACTGCTCCAACTTCCCTTTCACTCTTAGTCTTTTGAATCTATTTCCAAAATCATATCTTTGTGTGTGTGTGTGTGTGTGTGTGTGTGTGTGTGTGTGTGTGTGTGTGTGTATGTGGAACCTGGAATTGAACTCTCAGGCCCTTCCTCTTGCCCAAGAAGTGCTTATTCTACTGAGCTATCTTCCTGGCCCCCCAAATCATATCCTTACTTTTCTCTATCTTCACTGTCATCACTCTAAGTGAAACTTTTACCATGTGTCTCTTGGACAACTGCAATAGCATCTTAAATTTCCCCTGCTTCTACTTTGACCTTTCATATCATTACCTGTGTTTAATTCTGTGCAAATATGTGATGGGATTCAGAATAAGCTACTCAAAAATGTGACTATAGAAAATCAAAATATGTCACCCCATATTATGCCACTTCATATCATGATCTTTCTGACCTGATTATATTGAGAAACTGAAGACATATAAAAAGCTCTGAAGAGTCATCTTTCAGTAAAACAAATTTACTCCATAATGGATACATTCCTTGGTAAGTGTGTGCCCCTTCCCTAAGATTTTATTAACTGAACTTGTATGTAAAGAAAAAAATAATAAAGTTGTGAAAATATCTGAACAGACTTGCAACATGACAGATCCTCTGTTTAGTTCTACAGATAATCACCTATAATCCATTACTTATTTTGCATCCTGAGAAGTCTTTGCCCAGACCATTTTATGTTCTCTAAGCTTCTTGAGTTCCCTTAAATAAATTTGACATTTCTTTGCATTCACCATTCCCACCCTCTTTAAGGAAAATGGGATATAATTTTCTGAATCATGTTGATCTAAGGGCTACTCACACTCGTGTGGTATTTTCCCTTCTATTCAGCTATCATCATTTCATTCAAATATACACTCAGAGGAAAAAACATCTTTTTTCCCTACAAAGGATAATGCAGACAGTGCAACTCTATGTGCATTATAATGCGTGCTCTAGTTGAAATCATTTATCTTTTTTATTGTGGTATATAAATAAGCAACTCTCTATTTTCTTTCCAATACAAAAAAATTTTAATGTTTAGATTTTACAAAGATATTATGTTTTTACTTGAATAGTTTCAATGGCTCTGTAACAGAAACACTTCTATACCAATATTTCATATAAGAAAATTGTAGCTCAAATAGGCAGTTGTCAATATAACACAGCTAGCAATTGTAAATGGGGGCTTAAATGCTCTACTCTTGCTCTCAGGTCTACCATTTTCAGTGTATTTCAGTACATTTTCAATCAGAGAGACTAGCTGTGCAAAAAACTTCATATTCAATCATACTTTTTAGTGATATTTATTTTAATCTTTTAAAAGAACCGTGCAGTGTGTGTGTGTGTGTGTGTGTGTATGTGATTATTTTCATTGCTAGAAATGTGGGGGAAACTGACACATGCATTAAAGGGAGGCTCCAAAGTAATCAGATTAAACCTTGCAAATATTACCTGCTTAGTGGTATACTTTGAATGGTATCTTTGGAAAAAAAAAATTTGCCATCCTTAATTTTTAGTTTTTTTTTTTTTAATTTTATTGAGAAACAAATCATAATGAGACAGTTTCAAAGCCAATTAGTAGGACAGTTTCAATAATAAATACATTTCATATTGTTGTCTTAGTTTTTATTCACTGTACAAGATGGAGACATGATATCTTGTCCATAAACACTATTATGGTCTGGAGTAGAAAACTGTTTTGATAAAATTATTCAATAACAATTTCCTAAGTAGATGTTTATCCAGGAACAAGGAATTGAAATTTGTTCTAATGTCAGATAATCCTATAGTTTCAAGGTAGCTTTTTATGCTGAACATGTGCTCAAAACAAACTACCATATTCAGCAATCCTGTATTTTCTATTCATGTGAAGTAGCTAAAACTGCTAAGTTAACTTCAAATACTTTTTTAGTGTCAAAGAGTAAAGTCTTGCCAGCTAATTTGAGAGGATGGTCAAATTTTATTAGTGAGTCTGTTAGCCTATCACAAGGATTATGTGGCAGTGCAGGTGGTAGCTCATTAGCAATAAATACCTATTGTTAATGATGACAAGGTCAAAGAAGCAATATCTTTCAGAAATTGAGAGGGAATTAAAATACTTTGAAAATGTGTTAGATTACTCAAATTCAAATACATAGAACTAAGTCTCAAGAATAGAATCTTGGCAGTCTCTTACAATTTTTATATTGTAGGACTACAGAAATAAGTTCTCAGTATTATGTAGCTGCTGACTGAATTGGTGAACAGCCATGCAGGGCTCTGCTCAGTACAAATGTGTGTTCTCCCTTGTTTTCAAGAACATGAGATCTGGACTACACTGAAATTCAAAGTGTACTAAAGCAATTCCCTTATAGAGCTGGTCATTCAGTGTTCATAGCAATGTTCTTGACTGTCTGCCTAAGTTGGGAAAGGAAAAGATAGAGAGGACTTTAAGAGATGGTAAAATTAAAAGGACATACATTTGCAAGTATGAGCAACTATCATTTGATTAGTGCTTAGTATGTTTCAGTGTGTACCTGGAATATATGTAACAGAATTATCCCACATGTTAGGTTTGAGAAAACTGAGAAACAAAGATGTTAGGTAACTCATCCAGGGTCACATAGTAAATGGAGGTCACATGAGACCTCAGTTCTAGATAAGTCCATTCTCATGATATACTTAGATATGACAAGAATAGTCACTATCATTCAGATAGCTTAATAATACTCAGTAACATAAATAACACTTTCTTAGAATTTACAAATTTGAATCACAAAAAAGTGTTAACTGAAACAGATGCAGGGCACACACCTGTAAGCCAAGATTTCTGGGATGCTATGGCAAGTTTCAGGCTAGCCTGGGCTACATAATGAGACACTGTCTTAAAAATAATGAAAATGGTTCTGGATGTAGCTCAGGTGTTAAGTACCCCTCTGTTTAACCATAAATATAACAATCAAATGTTACCTCAGTTTTATCCTAAATAAAAATTTTGTACTCTACAAAGACACAATTAAGTAAATGAAAATGCAAATGATATGTCAAGATAAAATATTTGTGACACCTATATGTAAGGTGACACCTATACATTCAATATATGTAAAGAATTTTAACAAAATAAAATGAGAAACCATCCAATGAACATTAGTGAAAGACTTTTACAGATATTTCACAAAATAAAATACAGAAATGTGCAATGAGTACATAAAATATTCAAGTTCATTGGTTATCAAGGAAATGAAAATTAAAACCACAATTATATAACACTTCATAATTATTGTGACAATTATGATATGTTAACTTGTGTGGATTAAAAAGCCCATGAGACTAATAAATCACACTTCTTTGTATGTCTAGTGGGTCATGAAGATATAACCTTGAGTACCATATATATGGTTCCCAGCCCTTTCTCTGACACAGTTGCCCTGCTCTTTCCTGGCCACCAGCACCTTTTTTTCCATGATATTCTTAAGGATCCAAATGTCCATAAGCTGTTGAGTTGATAAAATATATGTTGTACTCACATACATAATAATTAAAAAAGAAAAGCTGCTGATGCAAACAGAACATGTTAAGTTCATGTACTTCTTTGCTTAGCAAAACAAGTCTAAAGCCAAGGAATACATTCTACATTTCATTTGCATGATGTTCTAGGATATATAAAATTAATATATAAGGTTTTTTTAGTAAAACGAAAAGTCAGTGGTTACCTACAGCAGGAACAAGGAAAGCGTTGGAACTTGACTACCAAGGGGTGCAAAAAAATCTTTTATTTTTATCCTACCAATGAAGTCTAATTCACTAACTGAGGAAGTACTTGTTATATAAAGACAGATACAAAATAACTTCATCCCATGATAGTTAATCTATGGACAGCAGTTTGAAGTTTCCTATGAGTAGTTGTTAACAAATGGCATCCATAGGGATTCAACAAGCCTCTTTGAGACCCTCACATATTCTCTATTGAAAATAACCATAAGAATGTGATGGATTTATGCTATAAATCTAGGAAAAGAAAAATAATAAATCAAAATATATAAACTAAACAAAGCACATAATACAGCAAATTAAACTGTTATCTATCCTTATTAGCTTAATCATATCATCATATCTCTCCAATGTCATTAGAACCATTTTAAACCATGCTAACTTCAAGAACTTACTGTAGGTGTTGGCCTGGGCACAAGTGCTTTTTTGGAGCCTGGCTACTCTGTTGGCTCTCACTGAAGCTGGAGAACTTGGTACATGGTCATTTTAATTTTTGAAACCTCTTAATCACTTGCTAAATATAATTACTCTCTGCTAAAACCTTACCTATTTCTGACTCACAGGCTGTTCTCACTTCTGCTTAAAATTCTAGAATTCTTCCTGAACCAAGGTTGGTTAACCTACTTATGTTCTGTGCTATCAAAAAAGGAAAAGTTGAAATTTAACAAACAGGTAATATATAAACTGATTATTCTCTTATTAAAAAATAAAGTTCCTTTGAGGTGATTCTCTCTGATTGTGCCCAACTCTCGGTTTCCTATTTGTCTTTTTTTGGCATATAAATTATTTGGTATAAAATATGCATGCCAATATTTTCTATTTTAAGTTTATATATAATTCAGGGTAACAAGTACATATAAAATGTTGTACAACAATGACTACACCCATTTCCACAATTTTCCAACATCTCAATCTATCATCTTGTTTTCCAGTGCTGGGAATGAAATAAGGACCTTGCATGTGCTAGACAAATACTCTGTCATGGTCCATACCTCAGGCCAGCCAACTATCACTTTTAATGGATTATATTGTCAACATTGACCTTTTTTGCTTAAAAATTTTAATGTCTGAAAAAGTTATTTGCTGTTTACAGTTCATTAATTTTAAGATACTATTACGTCTCTGTCATAGTTTTTATTATTTCCAAAACCTTGAAAATATATTGAACATACAGACAAATCATTTTAAGAGTTCCTCAGAATAGTACTTTACTTTTGAAAGGATGATAGCAAAAGGGTGTGATATTTTCTCACGACTTAGGGAATGAGGTTCCAGAATAGAGCTTAGAGAGCTGAGTTTCTCTCAAATGAACTCGATCTTTATTTCAGGAAGTTGTCACTATATAATTTGCAGTGAATCATCAGGCTAGAATATCAGGCAGTATGAGTATTTCTAAGATACAGGCAAGTTAAGAAACTGGGATATTTCATACTGCATCCTCACTAGTATTATTTGTAAAATTATGTTTAATGTGACAAATTTTCATTAAAATGAGTACAATTAGATTGCCCCATAGAACAACTGCGAAAAACACAGATGTTTGTGAAACTGTTAAACTTTGGCTTTATTTGTCTCATTTCTATCAACAGGTTGCTTTAGTCATTTTAAAAAGATTGTTGACCCTGTCTAGCCTAGATTAGTGAACATATAAAGACTTGATAATGTGCCATTAACACTTTCTTGCTCTATACTAGAAGTCAGAAACATTAAATCCCTAGCTTTTGTATGTCCTACATGCTAAAATAACTCATTTTAGACCCTTTGCTTGCTCTTCCTTTCATTCTAGTTTTCAAGTTCCATATTAAATTCGAGTCATGTCTATGCTTATTGGTTTCAAAAATTCCTTCAAAACTATTCTTTTTAATGAATGAAAAATTCTTCTTTAATATTGTAAAACTTGATTACTTAAAGAAGCCATATTACACTATTTTATATCAAAAGTTATCTTGGCTTCAACTAAGTTAAAAAATATGGAACCTATACATGGTATACTTTGGATTTATGTAATATTCACCTTATTTTTAAAAGGAAATGATTGAAATAATGCAAACAGAAATTAAATAAATATATGAATTATTCTCTTCCTCAACCCACCAACCTACCAACCAACCAACCAACAAACAAACAAACAAGTGTGTCATCTTTAAATTAACTGCATTCTAACATTCTATCACAGCTTAACTGTCCCCTTACAAAGGTTTCCTGACTAATCCAGGCTGCAAAGTTCTCTTATTCGTCTGAATTCCTACAGCAGCTACACAATTCTTTTCCTTTTAAACCATGCTCACACTTCTGCCAAGAACAAATGATTATGTTATTCCTGCTCAAAACCGTATAATAGCCGTATTCTGACTTCAGAATAATTCTGAAGTCTTTACTAGAATAATTAAACCCACTTATAATCTGGACCTATCTTCTTGTATGGCTTCAAATCTTACCCTAGACTTATGGACTATTCTCTGGTGACAATGTACCACTATGAGGTTTTAAACATACTATATAATTCCATAACTATGTGTAAATGTTTCTTGTAACTAGAATGTCTTGTTTTATTTTCATTACTTGATAAATGTCTATGCATAATTTCAGACTTGTTCCAGAGTCACTACTCTTATTAAAATTTCTCTGACCCTCATAGGCTGAAGTTCTATACTATAACACTCATAAATGAACAATATGGCACTGATGTAGGAATAGACAAATATATCAATGAAACTCAATACAGCTTCAAAACAGAACCCTACATGTCTGATAGTTTACTATATTCTAAATGAGAATCTCAATTAAATAATGTTGAAAGTTGACTGTTCATTTGAAAAACTAAGAACCTAAAAGAAAAAATAATTATTGATGTGCTGTTAAAAAAGTCCAAGTTGAGTTTTAAATACAAACCCATTACTATCATAAAAATGCTATTCAGTATAGTATTTGTATGATTTTTCTGGGGATTGAAATTTTTAAAACATTAAAGTAAAAAATATTTTTGTATGACATACTGTAAACACATAAACACAAAGGGTGGAACATATATCATTTGAATTATAGACAGTGTATACGAGAAGACATTAGTATCTAGAATATGCAAGAAGTTACTGAAATTTAATTAGAAAAAATTCTCCAGTAAAAACAGAAAAATTAGGAAACTCAGTTCACAGTATAGGAAATGCATGTATTTAATAAGTATATTACAAGTTGCCATTATCAATTGTACAGAGAAATGCAAAAGTAAAACCAATAAGACATTTCAAATCATCAGGTGGGCAACTAATGAATCACCTTGAGGATACAGCATGCAAAAAAAGAGTGTCAAAATAGGAACAATTATATACATCTAGGGGGTTTGCCAATTAGAATGACCACTTGGGAAGGGAATAAAACAGTAACAAATGAAGTCAATATTCATACCTATAAAAGCCAGCAATTGTATTTCTCACATGTAAATGAGAAAAACAATGCATATATGTATAAAATTGCCTACTGTAGCACTATGTGAAATACTGATCAATTGTAAACATCTCTAAATGAATATCTATAGTACACCTAAATGAACAAACTTCATAATACTCATATTGTGGAGCATTATGCATTACTTCACAAGCATAGAGGTGCACATAAGGTTCTTTTATAAGAGCAGAATATATTTATCAGGGGAATAAAGCTTCTGTCCTAGAGTGGGACAGAAAGGGGGCCCCAAGCAGGTTGTCACTCAATATAACATATTGAGTGTTATATGAAACAAAAGTAAACATGCAAATATGTTTGTACATTGGAATGCTAATTTCATCCAAAAACAAAATTAGTACTGTATACTCGCTAAGAATACTGATATGAATACTTAGAAAATGTTCAGGTTTAAAGAGCATGTCTGCCTGACCCATATCATGCTTATTGCTATTTGTATAATTACAAATAAAAACAGAAAGAAAAAAGAAGTTAAGTTTCTTTGTATTTGAATTATTCACTATGACTTACTTTTATAAAGATGAAAGGCCATTTTCTCAATCTTAAAATTCATAGCTATTCAAAAAAAATAAACCAAAGACAGTACTCTGCACTCATTGCCTCATTAAACTTCCATTGAAAAACAGATCCAAATTTAAGGAGAGATTAATGAGACGAAGACATCTAAGTTCAGGGTTGCTCAGAGTTGGAACTTGTCTTTATTTAAAAAAATGATATATTCTTCATGATGAATTTCTGCATTAAAATTGAGTTCTTCAAAGTTATGATACAATATTACATGTATTCATTTCTGAATTTTTGGTGTGCCCTAAATTTTGCACCCAAGCTACGTGCCCCACACACCTTTCCAAAGTGCAA
Source organism: Ctenomys sociabilis (assembly GCA_004027165.1). NCBI lineage: Eukaryota > Metazoa > Chordata > Mammalia > Rodentia > Ctenomyidae > Ctenomys > Ctenomys sociabilis. The sequence continues at coordinate 44,454 of PVKA01015325.1, forward strand.
ACTTTCTGTAACACACTATGAGTCTGGTATTATTAGAACAAATATTTTACAAGTAAGGAGGATAATTTAAATCCACACAAATAGAAAACTAATAAGTAGCACATCCAGAATTTAAAACATTCTGCTAGCCTATATGTACTGTATGAATTTCTGCAAATTTTTGTTCTGTTTTGTTTCATTAGTTCACTGCTCAATCCAAATAACAATGTCCTTGATAAATATTCCATGTAGTTGTATTTCACATCCTACTTGGTAATTTAATCTTGGCATTAACACACAATTTGTTAAAACATTCTGTACTTTTCATTGCTCACCATCTGTCAGGAAGATGCCAAAAAATATCTCATTAGAAAGAGGATATGAATTATGTAGAGGAAGGGTGGTTTGATCCAAACTCTTTGTGAGAATAATCATAAAGTTGGATAGATTCCTAGGCAGATTTATTGGTTCTACCTCACTGGAATAGGGCAACAGGTAACCAGGTGAACTAGTCTGCCCAGAAGACCAGAGGTACATCAGGGGAGGTAATCAGATAGAACTTAGGGGAATTAAATAAAAAATCCAAATTTAATATCTGCTTAGTTACACAGACATAATGCTTCCTCTTACTGTCTAAATACAATCTAAAGAGCTACAAATTTGTCAACTGCTAAATATCACTACCCATTGTTAGTGCTCCTAATTGTAGTTCTGTAAATACAAAACTATAACTGTCTTAACCATATAATCTCTCTTGGGTAAGAATTTTGGTAGGTTCTCAGGTTATAACTTCACCAAAGCTCTACACCAAAGATCAGAGAACAGTGCTATACAAAAATGACAAAGAGAAGGAGCAAAATGCAGTCTCAGTGCCTGAATCCAGCCAGAACAAATGCAAGAGCCACTAGCATAGAACAAATTGAGAATCACACAGCGGAAATCTCTGTGAAATAAACAACAGAAGAACAGTATAGAGGAAATCAGATAAGAAATAATCTCTGAATTAAAACAAGAAATGATAACTACAACAAAAGAATTATTAAGTGCTTCTAAAAAGACATTGTTAAAAAAAAGGAGATTAAACAAATGATAGAATCATTGAATAAACAATACAGGAAAGAAATAGGCATGAAACAGATTCAAAGAAATACATAGGAAATTAAAATCTCAATCACAAGCTTGCAAAACTGTTTGAATGAAAGTGAAGACAGAGTTTCAGATCCTGGAATATCATTGCCACTAGTGATAAGGTAAGAAAAGATCTCTTAAAACCAACTATGATGCAGGAAAAAAATAATTCAATATCCACAAGATAATGCAAAGATGAACAACGTGAGACTAATAGGCATCCAGGAGAAAGGAGTCAATACAAGTGATATAAAAAGGATATGGGAAGAAATGTTTTGGGGCAGAATTAGTAGCAGAAAACTTCCCAAATATGGAGAAACAACCTGACATTTAGGTAACTGAAGCATACACCAAGCAATTAAAAACACACCAAGATATATAATAGTCAAGATCACAGAAATCCAGCACAAGAAAAATGTACTAAAAGCTGCTAGAGAGGAGAAACAGAGCGCATTCAAAGGAAAACCCATCAGAATTACAGTTGACTTCGCTCCACAAACCATGAAGGCAAGAAGAGCATGGAGCAGAGAACTTCAAGTCCTCTATGAAAACAAATTCCGGCCCAGACAACTATACCCTGCAAAACTCTCTTTCAAGTTTGATGGAAAAGTGAAATACTTCCATGACAAAGAACAACTAAAGAATTTCATGATGACAAAGCCATCACTACACAGGCTACTGAAAGATGTCCTAGAGAGAGACCACAATGACCAGAACTCCACGAATAAGAATGGAAGGAACCCACTAAATAGGGCAAACAATTAAACACAAGAGATAAAGGGGTAAACAACAGTAGGTAAATAACATGTCAATTATAAATCAATATATCTCAATTATAGCCATCAATGTAAATGGACTCAGTTCACCAATTTAAAGAACAGACTGGCACAGTAGATTAGGAAGCAAAATCTAAGAATCTGCTATATACAAGAAACACACTTAACTCATAAATGAATCCATAAGCTGAAAGTCAAAGAATGGAAAACAATACTACATGCTCCAGCACCTCACAGAAAAGCAGGGGTAGCAATCCTGTTCTCAGCCAACATCAACTTCTAACCAAGAATGGTCAAACGAAATAAAGAAGGCCAGTACATACTGCTTAGGGGAAAAATTCAAGAGGAAGCAATAACAGTCATAAATATGTATGTGCCAACACAGGAATACCCAGCTATACAAGACAAATCTTAATGGATATGAAATATCTAATATCCAATGCCACCTCGCTGGAAAACAGGTAGTCAAAAGGTAACTTAGTGATTGCTCAAAATACTTATAACTATTTTGGTCAATAATAAATCAGTGTTATGGGGTTTTTACTTATTTATTTACTTTTTGGTATTAGTTTTTGGTACTTGGCATTGAACTCAGGGCTTTACACAAGCTAAGGATGCACTCTACCACTGAGCTACACTCCAAGCCCAGTGAACATATTGTTCTTTGTTCACCTCTTTGTTCTTCAGTTTTTGATTAGATTTCCTCTCAGTTTTTCTCAGCCAGGGTTTATAGAGGTATGGGGGGAAGAACTCAAAGACCTTGGTTAAATAGAAACAACTGAATGCATTAACTGCTCTCTATATGCCAGGTGTTATGATGAGTGTCGTAAAGTTTTACTAATATCAGTTTTATTATTTAAAGTTGAAGTGCAGAACACTATGTTTTTATAGTCATAATTAATGAGAAACAATTGCTATAGGTAAACAATTTAATATATCCATTCACTAGCATAGTTACCTTTGATGGTGAGATCACCTAAAATCCCTTTTAGAAAACTTCAAGGAAAAATATATAGTAGTAAATATTTTATTCTGCCTATAAGATCTCCAGCCTTTGAAAAATTTTAATCTTTTTTAATCTTAAAGAGAATAAAAAAACATTAAAAATGATACAGAATTTCACTAAAAAATTGGTAGGAATTAATCAATGATTGTTACGTTGCATATGATTGTGTTCTAATTAATTGTTCAGATTACCAGACATAAGCATGCAGAATGGGTCAAAAAATTCAAAAGAACAGAGAGAAAAAAATTAAACACTAACTGCACCTTTCAGTAGATGAGCATAAATCAGCAGTATAATTATTCAAGCTAGCCTTTGTATACATTATATATTTCTTTTTCCCTTTCTTCTTTCTTTCTTTTCTCCATTCCTGCATCCTAGTTGTTTCTTCGGTTTGAACAGTTTCTTTTACTTTCACAGTATCTATACCTTTTAAATGTCATTCAATCTTTCAGATTCTTACACTATCAAGACAATAAGAATTTACACATATGGATTGGATTAGCTCCACTTATGCATATGGTCTCTAGTTGTATCCATTTATTTATAAGAGCTTCCAGTTATTTTATAGCTTAATACTCCACTGTGCAAAAATAACAGCCTTTTGTTGCTTTAAATTTTATTTTGAGACAGGACAGGACATTTCTAAGTTGCTAAGTTGCCCAGACAGGACTTGAACTTTAAATCTTCCTGCTTCAGTCTCCAGAGTACTAGGATTACAGGCACATATCACCACACCCAGCTTAAAGTTTGAGATATTGTTTGAAGTTTTGAATAATGCTTAATCTTAATTTTTGTTTTATGATTTATACAATATCTTTGAATTGCAATTTATCTGAAAGACATAGTATAATGCCTTCTCCTAGAATCAGAAACTTTAAAAAGTACATTTCTATTTTCTGCTGACTTTATATTACTTCTTCCCTATCCTTTATATACACATACAAACACATATATATGAAAAAATACATGTATAACCCGACATAAGATTGGTACCGTTTCATAAAAATCTTCAATGACCTTTTAAATATGGGTTCATCCAATATATTTTATATAGTCCTGCATAACTATCACTTTGAGAGCTCTTTATTGTTCATCCAGGAGCATACTGCAGCTTCTCTTTCCTTTTCAATTATGCTCTTTGTTGTTTCCTATATACTACATCTAGAGGTATTAAAATATTTAAGATTGTATAAATGGAAAATATTTTACTTTTGGTTTTCAAAGGTATGTTTGCTATGTATAAAATTCAAAGATTATGGATTTTTTTTTCTTTCAGTCCTTTATTAGTCTAGTTTTTTACACACTTAGTCCTTTTTATTTTTTCTAATGTGGAATAAGATGCTATTTAATTCTGTTCTTCCATAACTAATATTTTGTATGTATATGCTTTAACCATTTTTTCTTTATAATAAGTTTTGGACAATTTCATTTTTGTGTATCTTGGTATGATTTTATTTAAATTTTCTGTGCAAAAGATTCATTTTTCTTGGAAATGTGGTAATATAAGTTGAACTAAATTCAGAAATTTTAAATCTTTAAATATTTATTGCCTACTCCTTTCTACTTTGAGCGTTCTAATTATATGAATATTAAAAATATAAATGGAGAAGTTAATGCTTACAATTTTTGTTTTTACTCTGAGATTTTTCTCTCTTGAATTTTTTATAACTTCTTAGTTATTGTTTTTTAAAAAAACAAAACTTATACTTTTATATCTGGTAATCTGAATAACTAATTTGCACATAGCATCATGTAACGCAGCAACTACTGTTGGATTCCTATTACTTTGTTTAGTGAAATCTTGTATCATGTATAATGCTGTTTTCTTCTATCGCTATTTTGTATTCTTTAAAAATAACAATAAAAAGTACAAAAAATAGTTTTGGCTGTAGTTTTAAATGTGTGTTTTCCTCATATGAACTTATTTTATTGGTTTAAAAATCATCATGGTCTTGGCATTTTATTTTCGTGAAAGAATGATATTGCATAAAGAAAAAAATTAATTGCAGGAAAAATATTGCTCTCTTTAGCAATACTATTCCCCACTGCCAAGTATAAATGTAATTAGCCACCAGAACCTTTCCCCAAGTGGAGAGCTCATTCGCAGATTTTCTGAAGAAGCAGAATGCCCTCAATATATTGGAACTCAATCTCAAGATAGCTCTACCTTGTGAAATTGATGTTAACACAGACTCATTACTTTATTTATTCAAAAAATATTTAACGATAAAATAGCTTTGGCAATTCTTAATGCAAGAATCCACTTTAAATAATTTTAAAATCCCTCATATAATTTCAGGGTCTCTTATCTATCCCAGTAAGAGGAGCAGATGCTATTGTCTGATAAGTAGTGGTACAGAGTTCTGGAGCTGTTCCTTTGTAATTGTACTGGTACATTCTTAAGGGTCTGATAGCTTTGAAGAGCTCATCCATGGCTGAGCGCCAACAAAATTTGCATTAAGATTTTCATGGCTTCCCTGTCACTTTCCTTTTATAGTGGAATTTTAGGAGTTAACCTGAAAAGAAAATACAGGAATTCTACCCTGTGCGGGAAGTCTGCATTACTTTAGAAAAGGTATTAGTCATTGTTATTTGAAACATAATAAAAGGTACTTGTTGGAAAAAAATACATGAAATTTCTACTGAAATATCAAACCAAACCTTGCATGTATGATCTTCTTCTTACATAAGCCCTATGTTTGACATGCCACTTAACCTTGAACTCAGTAAGTGACTTCACCCCCAAAAAACTCTACTGCACTTAACCAAGGAAGTCAAAGATCTTTCCAGGAAATATTACAACACCATTGTGGAGGTCAGTATGGAGACTCCTCAAAAGAATAGGACTAGAAATCCCATTCAAGCCAGCTATCCCCCTACTGGGAATTTTCCAAAAGGATTTGGATACACTGTATCATAGAGATATATGTATACCTATGTTTATAGCAGCACAATGTGTGATAGCAAAATCTTGGAAACAACCAAGATGTCCATCACATGAAGAATGGTTGAAAAAGATGTGGTATTTCTATATAATGGAGTATTACTCAGCTATTAAGAATGATAAGTTTGAAGCATTTA
>PVKA01015326.1:0-50350 GCA_004027165.1 Ctenomys sociabilis
TACTCAGCTATTAAGAATGATAAGTTTGAAGCATTTATACTGAAGTGGATGCCACTTGAACATATACTCATAAGTGAAATAAACCAGACACACATGTGTAAATATCGTATAGTCTCCCTAGTATAACAAGTGAAAAGCAGAAATACAAAAGGAAATGTATAACAAGTAAAATCAATTGAGTCAGATAAGGCAAAGTGAAAGCAATTTCATGTGATGATGTTTTGGCTTTTTTGTGTAAACACTTTAAAAGCTTTTAAATTTATTTTCGTGTCAATGAGAAATAAAGATAAAATATCAAAACAGTTTCCAAACAGGTTAGTAGGATAGTTATAATAATTAGTACATTGCATATTGTTGTCTTCATTCTAGTTATTCAGAGGACAAGATGTAGACATGATATCTTGTTTAAACAATATTTGTAAAAATTTTTCTTCTCATTGAACTAAGAGAAAGTAGCTGTATATTATCTTAACCATCTTATATATACAGTTGTTTTTCCAATGTAGAGTGAGAACTCTACATTGGGTAGGAAACACAACTTTGGTCATCTCATCTTACCTATAAGGGAACAAATCTGGTTATCTTCCATAGAATTTTTCAATGAATTAAATTCATGAACCAAAGTACTTCTGTATAATCTGCTGAATTTTTTTGCACAGAAGATAATCAAGAGACATCAATGTGATATAGGCTAATGGTTTTATATATATGATAAATTTTACAATCATTGATGATTGCTTTTTTCCCTTTTCTGAAATTAAATTTAAAAGAATCTATGTCCTATTTATTTATTTCAGGTGCTACAATTGATATGTGTTTGATTTTGTATTGAAATATTTAATTTAGGGCTGGCACCATAAAGAAGTGGTCAATGGCAGCACAAGGTACTTAAGAATATATCAGGTTGGCCCTACCTGAAAGGAGTGCTGAGGTGAAGATTGAGATTGGGTGTGGTGGTGTGCCCCTGTAATCCCAGCAGCTTGGAAAGTGAAAGCAGGAGAATCTCTGAGTTCAATCTATGTCATCAGACCCTATAGACCATCTAGATCCTGTACCAAATACATGAAAAAGAAAATAAAAGAATATATCAGGTACACACACGCACACATACACATACACACACGTGTAGTAAATTGGAGACTCAGTAAGAATAACACCTTCCCTTCTATGAGGCCATTGTGAGTAAAAACTAAAATATAAACAAGACACAAATTGGAGAAGACATATGATAGGTAAAATATGAGAAATGTGAATTTGGAAACATTTGTGAAATGTACCCAATGGTAAATATATTTTAAATTAATTTTCAGTGCATACCTATATACCCCATTAAGATGAAACAAAGTTTTAATGAAACATTACAAAATATGATACTCTCTGATAGTTTAAATTTACTCACATCCTCAGAGTTGACTCAGCTTAAAATTTAAAAATACAATTAGTTAGAAGAATATAGTGTTTAATGTCCAAGAACTGTCTCTTCCAGCTGCAGCTGCATTTCTACTTGATATGAACTGAGTAAACCAGCCTGTCTTCTACTCTGGAATGTTTGCAATGACAGCATTACATTTTCCCATAAGGTAGTTTCCTATTAAATAATTCTTATTTTGTTTTGCAAAATGTTGAATCCTTGAATACTATGGCATTTTAATCATGCTAACCTGAGAGTGACTCTTCTATTTTACAATAAATTTGCATTAGATGTAATTGGTATTTCATTTGGAAAGCATTGTGACTTCGGAATTCTAAGGAGTCACAGATGTTACAGTTCTAGTTTTTAGTTTTTCATATGTATATTTGAAAATAATCTTTTGTTATACTTGGTGTGACTTGCAGGTTTTACTTCAAAATTAATAAAGCATGCTGAAATCCTTTCAAGTTACAATTTATAGCAATTGTGTGTGTGTCACTTTAGGATGAATAAAGAATACATAACTACTAAGGACTTATTAAAATTTGAAATATTGTACCTCAAATGTAAGTAATTCTTTAGGAAAGACAGTGCTGCTTACATTAAGGATGATTAATGGATACATAATAAAAACCACAAAAGATTTATTAATGAAAACATAAAAATGTAATCAAAGTGTTTTACTGATCAAATGGACGAAAAGAAATAAAAAAAACCTGAAACCAAGAAATGAAACAGGCATTACTTACTGTATGTATTAAATCACCAACGCTCATTGAGCTCTGTATCTTGGGCCCTTTGACACAGAGACATAGAGATTACAAGCAACCTGATAGAAGACAAGGACAACACACTAGTGTACAGGTAAGCCCAGAAGAGTCAGGGGATTTGGAGATACATTGTGGATGGGCTTGTAGCATGAGCACCAAGAAAAAAGTCACAACTTGTATCAACCTAATGCAACACCCTTTAAAAAGTAGTTTTACCTCAAGAGGGAATTCTACACAGCATAGATTCAGAAAAGAAATCCATGCCACTCTTTCCCCACTGCCAGAGAGAGTGTCATTAGGCACCATTTTGAGGAGAGACTGATTGTGCAGCACTAAGCCACATATTAGTACTGCAGCACTAATTCAACACTGAATAAAACACTTTGAGTTAACTCAGTTAAAACACTTTGTGTTAACTCGGTTATGCTACCACATTGACTGGATGAGATAACCACAGTGACTGGATGGATATGAGGATGAGCGTTAGCTAGGGATCTCTTGAGAAGCAAAGCTTAAGCCAGGAAGCACAGTATATCTACATGTCATGGTGTCAGGTTACATTTAACAGCTGCGTCTTTACAAGGTGGTTGAATCTGAAGATGTTGGCCGTGAGTCCATTATTATGCTTGAGCTCCTGTTTCACTATCTATATCTGTGAAAACCAGTGATCTACTTGCTTCCCCGTGTACCAACATGAATAGAGACAGCTGAATTTACAGATGTGGACCTTTTGAGCAGAGGGTTAACCTCACATATCCACAGATTATAAAGCCAGTTTTAATGAAGTGTCACTTCTGGATAACAAAAACTTCAGGTTATGTAAGGAAACCACTCATTCGTAAGTATACAGCATTTTTTCTGCTTTTGGTATTTTTTTATTCTCTATTGATTTTTGGTGTTAATGCCTGTAGTTTTGTCTATCTTGTTTATTTATTCATTAATTATTTCTGTGCTCTTGTTTGATGCAGTCTATTTTATTCTTTGCTAAGCTTTGCTCTTTTAAATTTTTCTTTCATAATTCTGCAATTTTCATTGTAGTAATTTCTTCATCTTTTGTTTGTCATTTTCTTTATGCAGCAGTGTGAATTTATTTTGCACAAAAAGGGGATCCTTAACTTCATTTTTATCACCTCCTAAACTTCAGTTGTTTAGTTTTTGAAATTTTACTTTTGCTGTGCTTTCACTCCTTACATTTTCCATTCTCACTAATGTAACTATTAAACTCTATAACTCTTCAGTTAATTTTATTTTAGTAATTTTGGAACAGTTTATATTTAGGGGAGGTAAAGTAATTCCATAGAGAAGATTTTGCTGTTGGTCAACATATGGTTTGTCTTATGTTTTTATTCAAATTGTATATCTCTTTCATATGTAGATAAGATAGATGATATGTTTGAGTCTCAGATTTTTTCAATGCTCAGATTGTATTTGATGCTATTGCTGATGATTTTACTGCTACAGCCAAGTTGACACGGCAACTGATATCAACTGCTTGTTTTATAATTCTAATTGGTTTTCCTTAGGCTCAGAAATGACAATGTAGCCCATTTCTGAAGAACAAGGTACTGTTAACAAATATGCTGTAATATCTTCCTCTGAATAAATGGAGGTGGATAGAAAACAAGAGTGAGGAAAGTCAACAGTTTTTCACCCCCTAAAAGTATCTTTTAGACGTAGATGTTAACTAAGGAAGTCTCAATACTACCACCAAAGCTTCCTATTACAATCAACCTATAAGATTCACCAGAGAAAATAAGCCAGCAAACAAATACAAAAACAGAAACATGAAAAGACAAGCAAAAAAGGCATTCAGAAACTCCCAACTTCCACAAACGTCAATCAAGGAAGCAAAATGTGGAAGAAAATCAAAACCTTACACCATAAATGCATGAAAGTACAACACTGTGTATAAAAAGACATCAATAAAATGCTTGACAAATTCAAAGAAGATATAACTAAACATGTAGTGATTATAATGAAATAATTTTGTACCACATCTACGAAAACATTAACTAAAAATCTAGCAGAGATAAATATAGACATGGAAAACAAGAATGTACAGCATAGAGAACAATTAGAATTTCAAAAAAGTTACTAACAGAGCTGCAGTTGATTAAAAAAATTATGAGAAGAGGAAGGGACCAGTGTGAGGACAGAGTGGCAGATCTAGAACACAATGCTGTATTTCATGATCAGTTAATATATATAACATTTAAAAAAGATTATGAAAAGCAGATATAGTAGCTTCTAGATGATGCAAAGAATATTAATAAAAGTTGACTGGCATTTGGGAGGTTGAGGCAGAAGGATCACTAAGAGTTCAAAACTAGCTTGCACTAAAAAGTGAGTTCTGGGCCAACCTGATGTACATAATCAAACCCTGTCTCAAAAAGGAAAAATAGGGGGCTTGGGAGATGGCTCAGTAGAATAAGTGCTTGCCTGGCAAGCACAAGGGCCTGAGTTCAATCCCAGGTTAAAAAAGAAAGTAAAATATGACTGGGGAGATGGCTCAGTAGAATAAGCGCTTACGTGGAAAGTGCAAGGGCCTATGTTCGATACGAGGTTCTACCAAAAAGAATGTAGAAAGAAACTTGAAAGTAGTGAAAATCAGAAGATAGTACAAAGCGCATAAACATGTGTATTTAGATGTAATAACATAAAACTTTTCGAACATGGAAAGATAATAAATGATACAAACATGTATAGTCATGATCAGAAGACAAAAAAGGGAATAGGATGATAGAAAGGAGAAAAGAAGGGAAAAACAAATATAGTATATGAAAGACAGTTATACTACTAATTTCTCTCAATTTGTTGAAAAGAAAGGTCTGTGTGGATATTTAAGTTAAAGTGTTATTTTATATCTTTTATTTATTTATTTAGTACACCTCGGACTTGTAATGATTCTTCTTTCTCAGCCTCCCCAGTGCTAGGATTACAGGCGTGCACCACCACACCTGGTTTCGGAGCCTGCATAGCATGTGGTACTCGGGATGAAACCTGGGTCCTTGTGTTTTCCAGGCAGGGACATAGACCACTGAGTTATCTCTGCAGCCTGAGGTAATATTGTTTCAATAATTAAATAGCTGTATCTTGGAATCTGAATGTCTGATTAGAGATAATAATATGTGTTTTATTAATAACTGATGTTCTATTGTCTTGTGAAATTTTGTTTTAATTATTCTCTTTAAAATAATACACAGGACCAAGCCCAATCCTGCTTTGTGAGGGAGAACTTCCACCTCTCACTCTCAGGACCCCTCGGGACCTGCCCAAGCTCAGGACCTGAGAGTGTGTGGAAGAGCTTCTGTGTTCCCCTCTGCTCTCTGTATATCTAAGGACCAAATACAGGGTGCCACATGTGTGAGATCTTTTGCCATGCTCTCAGGACCCTTCCACACCTCCAAAGCAAACCCAAGCCTTTGTTTGAGTGAGAACTTCTGCCTTTCTCCCTGGACCCCTCCAGACACATCCAGGCCCAGGTTCTGTGAGTGTGTGGGATAACTTCTGAACTTTTTTGCACTCCATGCCCCCCTCCAGACCCAGCCCAGGCCTGGCATAGAGGCCTGTGATGAAACTCTCCAGCGGAATTCCCTGCAGAGACTAGGGGCCAAAACCACACAGCTAATCCAGGAGCACAATATTTTGCACGAGGGGCACAACAGGTTCACCTCCAAGGACTACAGCAAGAAGAAGCTGAGCAAAGCAGCCTACCCCAAGCCAGGAACAACTGGATGAACTTTAATTTAGTAGATCCACACCCAGATTTTATTAGGTGCTGAGGATATAACTGCACCCACGCTGTACACCAAACGTCAGGGGACAGTGCTATACAAAATGACAGAGAAATATCAAATGCAAAGTCTGGTCCCAAGCCCAACCAGAACAAGTGCAGAGGAAATTAACACAATGGAAATGTATGAATTAATAGCACCTGTAGTAAAGAAATTAAAACAGAAAGATATAAAGGAACTTCAGATCAGAATTGATCTCTGAAATAAAAAAAAAAGGAATATCAGAATTACTAGCATCTGAAGTAAAGAATCAAATGCAGAAGCATGTAGAGGAAATCAGATTAGAAATAACCTCTTAACTAAAATACTTAATAATAATCATTAAGAAGACTCTGATTAAAAAATAGAGGATATAGGGCGGGAGAGATGACTCAGTGGAATAAGCGCTTCCCTGGCAAGCACAAGGGCCTGAGTTCAATCCCCAGTTCAAAAAAAAAAAAAAAAAAAAAAAAAAAAAAAAAAAAAAAAAAAAAAAAAAACTAAAAAAAAAAAAAAAAAAAAAAAAAAAAAAAAAAATAGAAGATATTAAAAAAGTAACAGATTCCTTGAATGAGCAATATAGGAAAGAAAGAAATAGCATAAAGCAGAGTCAAAGAGATATGGAGAAACTTCAAATTTCAATCACAAGATTGAAAAACCATTTGAGTGAAAATGAAGAAAGAAATTTAGCTCTTTAAGATGACATTGCAGATAGTGAAAAGGTAAGAAAGATCTCTTAAAAAACATCTAAGTTCCAGGAAAAATAATTCATCACCTGCAACACGATGCAAAGTTAAGCAACATGAGACAAATAGGCATTAAGGAGAAAGAAGGAGTCACTGCAAATGATACAAAAAGAATAAGTGCAGAAGTAATATCGGAGAACTTCCTAAATATGAGGAAGAGATCTGACATTCCAGTAACCAAAGCATACAGAACCAATGCATAAGTTCAAACCAATTAAAAATACACCGACATATAATAACCAATATTCTAGAAATCCAGCATGAGAGCAATATACTGAAAGCCACTACAGAAAAAAAAAAAAAATAGATCACATTTAAAGTAAAACCCATCAGAATAACATCACTTCTCTTCACAAATCATGAAGGCAAGAAAAGCATGGAGCAGAGTGCTTCAAGTACACTATGCAAGGAAATTCCAGCACAGACTACTATACTCTACAAAACTCTTTTTCAAGTTTTATGGAGAAGTGAAACACTTTCATGACAAAGAATAACTAAAGAATTTCATGAGGACAAAGCTAACTCTACAAGGATTATTAAAAGATATTCTAGAGGGGGACGAAAATGATCAGAACTACATGAATCAAAGCAGAAGAAACCCACCGAATAGGGCAAACATTTAAACACAAAAAAAGGAGTAAGAAACAGCAGGTAAATAACATGTCCATCATAAATCAATACCTCTCAATTGTCACTATCAATGTAAATGGACTCAATTCACCAATTAAAAGAAATAGAGTGGCATAATGGATTAGGAAACAAATTCCAACAAAAGGCTGCACACAAGAAACACAAGTAACTCATCAAGAAATTCATGCACTGATAGTCAAATGATGGAAAACAATACGACATGCCGCAGCACCTCAGAAAAAAAGCAGGGGTAGCAAGCCTGTTCTCTTACAGTAACAATTTCAAACCAAGAATGATCAAATGAAGTAAAGAAGGCCACTATACACTTGTTAGGGGAAAAATTGAAGAGGAAGAGGTAACACTCATAAATATGTATGCACCAAACATGTGAGCACCCAATTATATAAGACAAATTTTAATGGACATGAAAAATCTAATATCCAATAACACGATCTTAACAGGAGACCTTAACACAGCCTTTTCCAAAAGAGACTGGTCAAGCAGACAAAAAATTAGAAAAAACATTAGCAGAACTGAGCCAGACACCTTAGAACAAAAGGACTTAGTGGACATATACAGAACGTTCCACCCAATGACAGCTGAATATACATTTTTTTCAGTTGTACTTGGGTCACTTTCTAACATAGACCATAGGTCACGCATAAGTATATGAAAGGAAGCAGAAATTATCCCATGCACACTATCTGTGGATAGTGCGATGAAACTGGAAGTGAAAGAGACAAGAAACCAGAAAAACTCCCTAACTACATGGAAATTAAACAACACCTTACTCAGCAACCAATGGGTCACAAAAGAAATTAAACAAGAAATTCAACAATATCTACAGTACAATGAAAATTCAAGCACAATTTTTCAGAATTTATGGAATGCGATGAAAGCAATAAGAGGGAAATTTACAGCTCTGAACTCAAACTTTAGGAAAACAGAAGGGGATCAAATAAACATCCTAATGCTGCATCTCCAACATCTAGAAAAGGAAGAGCAAACCAAACCCAGAGCCAAAAGAAGGGGAAAAATCATAAAGATTAAATCAGAGATTAATTTAACTGAGATGAAGAAAACAGTTCAAAGAATGAATGAATGAAAAAGCTGATTCTTTGAAAGATTATATAAAATTCATAAGCCCCTATCTGAATGCATGAAAAAGAGGAAAGAAAAAATTCAAATACAATAAGGAATGAAAAGGGGCTTACTACTACAGATCCATTGGAAGTTCAGAAGATTGTCAGTAGCTAAATTGAGAACCTTTTCTCTTACACCAAAGAAGACACAGAAGAAATGGACAGATTCCTAGAAAGGTACAAATTACCAAATCTGAATCAGGAAGACAAAACAACTCTCAATAACTTAATAATAGAAAGTGAAGTACAAAATACAATGAAAAACCTACCAAAAAAGAAAAGTTCAGGTCCTGATCGATTCACAGCTGTGTTGTTCAAACAAATTATGCAAGTTATAATTCCTATACTCTTCAAACTTCATGAAATTGAAAGGGAAGCAATCCTCCCAAAATCATTCATGGAGGTAAGTATTACACTAGTACCGAAAACAGGGAAAGATGCAACTAAAAAAGAGAACTACAAGCTAATTTCTCTCACGAACATAGATGCAAAAATCCTCAATGAAATGCTAGCAAATACTAAACAGAAAATCATCAAGAAAATTAAACACAATGAACAGGTAGGATTTTTCCCAGGGATGCAAACTTGGTTGAATATACCTTCATCCAAAAATGGAATACACTCAAACAAACTAGCCACATTTAAAAATCATAAGATAATCTCAATTTTTTCAGAAAGTGCTTTTTTATATTTATTTATTTACTTATTTATTAATTTTGGTCTGTGGAATTTTTTTGGTAGTTGCTTTTGTTTTTGAGTTTTTTTAATTGAAGTACAAATTGCAATGAGATAGTTTTAAGACACCTTAACAGGATGAATTCGATAAATTAATACATTACAAACAATTTTCATAACGCTTTGGTGTCGTAAAATGTGCATACATGATATTATACTTACAGACATTATTATAGCAGATGTCTCTTATCAGTAAATTAAGAGAGTGTAGCTGTTTACTTATCTTACTTTTTTATACCTGAATCATATCACAGATTCAATAATTAATACTTTCTACCTTGTTATTTTCCTAGTGGTTGTCCATAGTACTAGAAGACGACATAGTATTTTTCCAACCACTATTAGTGCAAATCTTGCTTCTCAGAATTATACAGGAACAGAACATATTTATCCTAACTATATTGTTTATACACACACATCATGACTCTTCCTTTGTATACTCATTTTTTGTCTAGACATATCAAAGATGTGCACCCCATTGTCATTAAACCAATTTAGGTGCCTGAACTCAATGACACAGTCCAACACAGTCCAGCATTCCACAAAATAGTGAGTTATCTGAAGAAGTTGTTGACTGTAGCCATTTACAGCTCAACTTACTATTATGGTTCCGCGTTGTACACCTCACTTTTATACTTTTCTGCTGGATGGTAAATACTGATAGAGCAAAAGCTTTATACCAAAACATGTAGTTTTTCTTTCTGATGAGATCAATAAAGTCCCTTCAGGGTTTATCTTGTAGTCCTATACCTCACTCTGTAGATCCTTTGGCTGTGTCATCCATGCGGATGAGTCATGGCCAATGCTTGATCAGTTAGCTCTCTGTGAGAGCCTAAGAAAAAGTTTTTGCTCCATGTGACTCACCCCAGGCACACTATAGAACTTCGATCTCTTTCTTCTGTGGCTCCATAATCTCCTTGTTCAGAAAATTTGGGGCACAACTGAGTTTCTTTATTTTGCAGTACAGGTTCTCCTATGTCCTGAGTCTTCGCTGACCTTGAAAGGCTAGGGCCAAAATATTGGCTGGCCATGTGGCTCTTCTATTTCTCCAATTTTGATCTGTGAACTTTGGTTGTTAACCATCCAGAAGAAAAGCTGTTTAGTACCCTGCAACATATGCCATTCACTTTGCCCTATCTGACTCAATTGTTTTTAGCTGTTGTTGTACATTTCTATTTGTATTTCGTCTTTTTACTTCTTGTATTGGGAAGACTATACTATATTTGCCCATGTGTGTCTAGTTTATTTCACGTATGAGTATATGTTCAAAAGGCATCCACTTCAGTATAAATGCTTCAAGTTTATCATTCTTAATAGCTGAGTAATAGTCCATTATATAGAAATATCACATCTTTTTCAACCATTCCTCATGTGATGGACATCTTGGCTGTTTCCAAGATTTCCTATCACACGTTGTGCTGCTATAAACATAGATAGAAAAATATCACTATGATACAATGTTTTCAGTTCCCTTGGGAAAATTCCCAGTAGGGGGATAGCCGACTTGAATGGGATTTCCAGTCCTACTCCTTTCTTTTTTTTGTCTCTTTTTTTTTGGGGGGGGAGCTTGGGTCTCACTGTGCCATTCAAGCTGGCCTCAAACTCACTTTGTAGCTTAGGCTGGCCTCAAACTCACAACAATTCTCCTGTCTCAGGCATGCACCACCATGCCCGGCTGGTCCTACTCTTTTGAGGAGTTTTTCACACTGAACTCCACAATGGTTGTACCAGTCTACATTCCTACCAGCAACTGAGAAGTGTTTCCTTTTCGTCCCAACCTCTCCAACATTTGTTGTTTGTTGATTTTCTTATGATAGCCATTCTTTCTGGAGTGAGATGGTGTCTCAGTGTTGTTTTTATTTGCATTTCACGAATAGCTAGCGAAGTGGAGCATTTTTTCATTTATTTAGTTTTGTCCTCTGAGAAGTGTGCATTTATCTCAGATTCCCATTTCTGAATTGGGTCTTTAAATTTGAGGGCCCTGTTATATCTTATTTCTTTATATAGTATAGACAGCAGACTTTTGTCTGATTTCTTATTAGTTAGGATTTTTTCAAAATTTGTGGGTTGTCTTTTCACTCTGTTGACAATTTCTTTTGCTGTGCTGATACTTTGAAAAGAAGAGTTGAACCCAGTTGTTGTTACTTTCAAGTGTTTCCCATGCAGATATATGTTTGTTCATGAACGAAAATGCATTCGATGAAATCCAAACTCATTCATGTTAAAAGTCATAAAGAAAATTGGAATTGATGGACTCTACTTCAATCGGATAAAAGCCATCTAAGACAATCCAATAGCTAATATAATTCTAAATGGAGAAATATTGAAATATTTTTCTCTCAGATCTGGCACAAAACAAGGTTGTCCTCTGTCACCCCTTCTATTCTATGTTGTTCTGGAATCATCAGCTAGATCCATTAAAAAAGTGAAAGGAAGTAAAAGAATTAAGAATAGGCAAAGAAGAATTTAAATTGTCATTAGTTGGAGATGACATGATACTTTACTTGGAAGAAAAAGAAAATTCCACCAAGAAGCTACTAGAATTGGTACAGAAATTCAGTAGCATAGTAGGATACAAAGTCAATCCCCAAAAGTCAATGGCATTCCTCCACACAGATTAAAATAACACTGAGAGGGCAATTAGAGAAACAATAATGTTATAATAGCACCACAGAAAATGAAATACCTAGGAGTTAATCTAACTAGAGAAGTCAAAGTTCTTTTCATGGAAAATTACAGTACTCTGAAAAAAGAGATTGTAGAGGATTTCAGAAAATTAATACATATTCCTTTCTCCTGAATAGGAAGATCGATGTTGTTAAGATGGCCATACTCCCAAAATTGCTGTACATACTTAATGCTATCCGTGTCAAATTAGTACCATCGTACCACAGACTTAGAGAAATTGTTCCTAAGATTTATTTCAAATCGGAAAACACCTAGAATAGCAAAAGCAGTCCTGGTTAACATAGACAAGGCAAGAGGCATTACAATTCCTGGCTTCAAATTATACTATAAAAGTTCTGTGATGAAATCGCCATAATACTGGCAACTAAATAGACATAAGGATCAATGGAATACATTAGGAGTACTGAACGCTCTACAGACACATTCGGCAGCCTGATCTTTGACAAACGGGCCAAGCATACTCAGTGGAAGAAAGACAGCCTCTTTAAAAAATTGTGCTGAAACAGCTGCCTCTCTGCATGCTGCAAACTAAAACTTGACACAGGTCTATCACTATGCACTAAACTAAAGTCAAAAATGGATTAAAGATTTAAACATTAAAACAGAAACACTCAATCTCCTGGAAGAAAAAGTAGGAGGAAGTCTTCAAGATAGAGGGGTAGGAAAAGTTCTTGAACAAAAATCAAATCTCACAGGTAATTGTTGGTCAAATTAAAAACTGGGAACTTCTCTTGTTGAGAAATTTTTGCATGAAGTGAAACTACCAAAAAAGTGAAAAGACAAACAATAATTCTGGAAAAAATATATTAATGATAAGCACTCAGAGTTCTGCTCTCTAGAATTTATGAAGAACTAAAAAATTTTCGGGCCCTAAAATTTAAAGATCCAGTCCAGAAATTGTCTTCCTAGATGTATAGACATTTCTCTGAAGATAAAAGTAAAGAAGCAAACAAATGTATCAAAAAAAGCTACATAGCCATACATGAAATGCAAATTAAAACAACACTGAGATACCATCTCACTCCAGAAAGAATGGCTATCATAAACAAGTGAACTAATAACAAATGTTGGAGAGGCTGTGGGCACAAAGGGACCCTTCTCTAATGCTGTTGGGAATATAAACTGGTTCAACCATTATGGAAATGTGTGGAAACTCCTTAACAAAGTAGGACAGGAAATCCCACTCAAACCAGCTATCCCCCTACTGGGAATTTTCTTGGAGGAACTGAAAACATCTTATCATTGTGATATATTTGTACCTTCTATTTATATCAGCACAATGTGTGATAGCCAGATGTTGGAAACAACCAAGATGCCCATTACCAGAGGAAGGGATGAAAAATATGTGGTACTATTATACAATGGAGTATTACTCAGCTATAAAGAATGGTATGCTTGAAGCCTTCATATTTATGTGGATGCCACTTGAAAATATACTCATAAGTGAAATAAACCAGATGGACATGTGTAAATATCATATAGCAACTCTAGTTTAAGAACTCAAAAGAAGAAATACAAATAGAAAGGTATAACACAATTAAAAGGAAATCAAGAACTCAAGGGTTGGACTAAACTAGGAGAGGGCAAGGACAAAAGCTGGGAAACAGGACGGGACAAAGCCATTCATTTATATGCACATGATGAGTAAGGTAATGATCCTGAGAAACATCAGCTAATGTTTGAAACATTTAGTTGGTAAGATTCTTACCCTGAGCAACTATATATGCTGATACATGTGAACAAAACAACTACACTGAAAATAGCAATGTGTAAGAGTAGGGTCATGCTTGGAATGCCCATCATTCAGGTTTTTCAAGTACGTACTGCTTGTCATGATTGCATAACAATTATTGTCATACTGTCTCTCAAATAAATATTTGTTTATAAAGAAGGTAATGAATGAAAGAAAGGGACAAGAAAGAAAATATCACAGGACTGTCCTCCTACAATGTTGTATACAAATAAATTTCTAAATATCTGTGTAAAATATGTATTAATTCATATTTTCTGAATATTTTTAATTGTTAATTGTTTTCCTCATACTCTGTAGCGACTTAAATTTTAACATATCAAAACAATAGTTGATGAAAAATACCTGTTCCATATTATACCTAAGATGTTTGATATTCAAACAGATAGTTAGGTTAAGCCCAACTGCATACATTATAGGGTAATAATGAGCTTCTCTTCTGGATGGTTAAAAACCTAAGTTTGCAAACCAAAGATTAGAAATAGAGAAGGGCTGCAAAGACTGTCAATATTTTATTCTTAGTCTTTTAGGTCAGTGAAGAATCAGAACATAGGTGAATCTATATTCTAACATCATGTAACTCAGTTGTGTCCCACATTTTCTGATCAAGGAGATTATGGGGTTATACAGGAATGTGATTAATGATGCAAATTTTGCCTAAGGAGAGTCACAGAGAGAGAAAAATCATTCTCTCAGGCTTTCACAGACAGCAAATTGGTCAAGCAATGGCTGTGACTCATCCATGTGGCTTACACTGACAAAGGAACTATAATGTGTGGTACAGGGTTTCAGGATACATCCTGAGGGGACTTGACTGTTGTTATCAGATACAAAACTTACATTTCTTGTTATATAGGTCTTCTGTTATCTTAGTCTTGACTATCCAGCAGAAATGTATCAAAAAGGATGTACAGAAAGTAAAACCGTATTTGAGCTGAGATGTAAATGTCTGAAATCAAAACTTGTGACATTAACAGTCCTAAAGACAACCCACTACTATTATGGACTAGTGGATTATATTGAAATATTTTGCTGAACTTACCCACCTACAATATTTAAATGAAAATGCTATGTCCTTCTCTGATGAAACTTATAAAAAAATGGGGATACAAATGAATAACCATTTTGTATCTATATATTCAACATAGCTACAATAGATATATGGCTACATTCTCTTAATTCAATGAATAAAAAGTTTTATTATAATAGTGTTTGTGAATAAAATATGATATGTGCATCTTGTATAGTGAATAACTGCTAAAACAATAATGAATGTATTTATTATTAAAACTGTCCAACTACACAGTTTTGCGACTACCTCATTAGTATTTGTATTTCAATAAAATTATTAAAAAAAGAAAAACAAAAGAAAAAGTGAAATAATATAATATACAAAAATATGAGATTTCTTTTTTTAAAATTTATTGAACTACAAATGTCAATCAGACAGTTTCAAGACACCATAACAATAGAGATTCAATAAATTAATACATCGCAAAATGCTTTCATAATGTTTTGGTATTGTACAAGGTGCATACATGATATTATATTTACAGATATTATTTTAGCCGATATCTCTTTTCAGTGAATTAATAGTGTAGCTGCTTACTTATTTTTTATGCCTGAAATATATCAAAAATTCAATAACTATTTTCCTAGTGGATGACCGTAGTACTAGAAGCCGACATAATATGCTGTCCAACCACCATTAGTGCAGATCTTGCCTCTCATAGAATTATGTACAAGCACAGTGTTATCTATCCCAACTGTACTCTCTACACACACATCATGATTTTTTTTTCTACAACATTTCCTTTGTCTACACCTGTCAAAAGTGGACACCCCATTGTCATTCAACTAATTTAGGGGCTTGAACTCGACACCACAATCCAACACAGTCCAGCATTCTACAAGTATT
The DNA here is from genome assembly GCA_004027165.1 of Ctenomys sociabilis. NCBI lineage: Eukaryota > Metazoa > Chordata > Mammalia > Rodentia > Ctenomyidae > Ctenomys > Ctenomys sociabilis. The sequence goes on from PVKA01015326.1 coordinate 15,564, forward strand.
AGGAGTTATTCAAAGAAATTGTCGACCATAGCCATTTACAGTTCAGGTTAATATTATGGCCCCGCGATGCATACTTCATTTTTATACTTTTCTGCAGGATGCTTAAGACCTAGATAGATCAAGACTTATACACCAACACAAGAACTTTATATTTCCTATGTGGTCAGGGAAGTGCTCTCAGGGTTTATCTTGTAGTCCTGTACATTATTCTGTAGTTCCTTTGTCTGTGTCATCCATGTAGTTGAGTCACGAAAAATGCTTGACCAGTTTGCTTTCTGTGAGAGCCTGAGAGAAAATTTTCTCTTCATGTGACTCTACGCAAGCACACTATAGAACTTCAATCTCTTTCCTCTGTGGCTCCATAATCTCCTTGTTCAGAAAATTTGGAGCTCACCTGAGTTTCATGATGTTGCAGTACAGGTTCTCCTATGTCCTGCGTCTTCGCTGACCGCGAAAGGCTAGGGACGAAATGTTGGCTGGCCTTGGGGCTCTTCTATTTCTCCAACTCTGACTTGTGATTTAAGGTTGCTAATCATCCAGAAGAAAAGCTGATTAGTATCCTGCAGCATATGCCATTCACTTTGCCGCATCTGACTCAATTGATTTTGCTTGTTACACGTTTCCTTTTGTATTTCTGTTTTTCGCTTGTTATACTAGGGAGACTATACTATATTCACACATGTGTGTCTGGTTTACTTCTCTTATGAATATATGTTCAAGTGGCATCCACTTCAGTATAAATGCTTCAAACTTATCATTCTTAATAGCTGACTAATACTTCATTATACGGAAATACCACATCTTTTTCAACCATTCCTCATGTGATGGACATCTTGGTTGTTTCCAAGATTTTACTATCACATACTGCGCTGCTATAAACATAGGTACACATATATCTCTAGGATACAATGTATCCAGATCCTTTGGGAAAATTCTCAGTAGGGGGATAGCTGGCTTGAATGGGATTTCTAGTCCTACTCTTTTGAGGAGTCTCCACACTGACCTCCACAATGGTTGGACCAGTCTACATTCCCACCAGCAGTGGAGAAGTGTTCCGTTTTCCCCACAACCTCTCCATAATTTGTTGTTGGTTGATTTCGTTATGATATCCATTCTTTCTGGAATGAGATGGTATCTCAGTGTGATTTTTATTTGCATTTCACAGATGAGTAGCGATGTGGAGCATTTTTTCATCTATGTATTCGCTTCTTTAATTTCGTCCTCTGAGAAAGGTGTATTCATCTCAGATGCACATTTCTGAAATGGGTCTTTAAATTTGAGGGCACTGTTATATCTTACTTCTTTATATAGTCTAGAAAGTAGTCCTCTTTCTGATTGCTTATTAGTTAGGATTTTTTCAAAATTTGTGGGTTTTCTTTTCACTCTGTTGAGAATTTCTTTTGACATGCAGAAGCTCCTTAAGAAGAGTTGATCACAGTTGTTGATTCTTTCAAGAGATTCTCGTGCGAATGTATGTTTGCTCATGAGCTGTTTACCTACCCCTATGTCTTCAAGATTTCCTCCTCATTTCTCTTGCAGGAGATTGTTTCTGTTTTAATGTTTAGATCCTTAATCCATTTTGACTTTAACTTAGTGCATGGTGATAGAGCTGGGTCAATTTTTTTGTTTTCGGCATGTAGAAATCATGTTTTCCAGCACCATTTGCTAAAGAGGCTATCATTCTTCCAGTGAGCTGGTGTAGACCTTTTGTCAAAGATAAGATGCGTGAGTATGTTCATAGATGCCTCTGCACCTTCTAATCTATTCCACTGATCCACAGGTCTATTTTGTTGCCAATACCATGTTGATTTTATCACAGTGGCTTTGTAGTATAATTTCAAATCAGGAATTCTGATGCCTCCTGCCTTGTCTTTATTGGCCAAGATTACGTTTGCTATTCTAGGTCATTGCTGGTTGCAAATAAATTTTAGGATTGATTTCTCTATAACTGGGAGGTATATTGCTGGCAGTTTGATAGGGATTGCATTAAATTTGTACAGCCATTTTGGGAGTATGGCCATCTTCACGAAGTTGGTTCTTCCTATCCAGGAACATGGAATATCTTTCCATTTTTTGAAAGACTCTATAATATCTTTTCTTAGGGTTTTGTAATTTTCCGTGAAAAGATCTTTGACTTCTTTGGTTAAGTGAATCCCAAGGTATTTCATTTTCCTTGGTGCTATTGTGAAAGGTATTGTTTCTATTGTTTCTCTTTCAGTTTGTTTGTTATCTGTGTGCAGGAAAGCTATTGACTTTTGAGTATTGATTTTGTATTCTGCTATGCTACTGAATTTCCCTATCAGTTCTAGTAGTTTCTTGGTGGAATTTTTGGGGTCTTCCAAGTAAAGTATCATGCCATCTGCAAATAGTGATAATTTAACTTCTTCTTTACCTATTCTTATTCTCTTTATTTCTCCCTCATTTCTAATGACTGTTGTTAAGGATTCCAAGACTATATTGTATAGGAGGGTCCATAGAGTACATCCTTGTCTTGTACCTGATTTAAGAGTAAAAGATTTCAGTTTTTCCCCATTTAGGATTATATGAGCTTTTGGGTTGTCATAGATGGCTTTTATCAAGTTAAGATAGAGTCCTTCTATTCCAATTTTCTGTAGGACCTTGAAAATGAATGAGTGTTGGACTTTGTTGAAGGCTTTCTCTGCATCAATTGAGATGATCATGTGGTTTTTAATTTTCAGCCTATTAATAAAGTGTATTACATTTATAGATTTTCGAATATTTAACCATCCTTCCATCCCTGAGATGAATCCTACCTGGTCATGGTGTATAATCTTCTTGATGATTTGCTGTATTCAATTTGCCAGGATTTTGTTGAGTATTTTTGCATCTATGCTTATGAGGGAGACTGGCCTGTAGGTTTCCTTTTTGGTTGTGTCTTTCCCTGGTTTTGGAATGAGTATTAAACTTGTCTCCAGAAATGATTTAGGGAGGACTTTTTTCTTTTCATCGTTGTGGAAGAGTTTGTGGATTGTGGGGATTATATCTTCTATAAATTTCTTGTAGAATTCAGCTGTGAATCCATCAGGCCCTGGACTTATCTTTGTCGGTAGGCTTTTTATTACATTTCGCATTTCATTGGCTGTTATCAGCTTATTAAGAGTTGTAATATCTTCTTGATTCAGTTTTGGCAATTTGTACCTTTCGAGGAATCTGTAGATTTCTTCTGTGTCTTCTATTCTGTGAGCATAAGGATTCTCGAAATAACTATTGATAATCTTCTGAATTTCCACTGGGTCTGTGGTGATTTCACCCTTTTCATTCCTTATGGCTTGTACTTGAATTTTCTTTTGTCTGTTTTTGATGAGGTTGGCAAGAGGCTTATCAACTTTATTTAGTTTTTCAGAGAACCAACTTTTTGATTTGTGGACTCTTTCAACTGTTTTTTTCATCTCAATTGAGTTAATTTCTGCTCCAGTCTTTATGATTTCTTCCCGTGTTTGTGTTCTGGGTTTTGTTTGCTTGTCTTTTTCTAGTTGTTGGAGGTGCAACATTAAGGTGCTAATTTGTTCCCTTTCTGTTTTCCTAATGTGTGAGTTCATAGCTATTATTTTCTCTGTAAGAACTGCTTTCAATGCATCCCATAAATTCCGGTAAGTTGTACTTTAATTTTCATTGTATTGTAGATATTTTTGAATTTGTTGTTGAATTTCTTCTGCAACCCATTGATTGCTGAATAGTTTATTGCTTAGTTTCCATGAATTTAGCAGGCTTTTCTGGTTTCTTTTGTCATTTATTTCCAATTTCATTGCATTGTGGTCCTATAGTATTCATGGGATAATTTCTATTTTCTTGCACATACTTAGGCATGACCTCTGGACTAGTACATGGTCCATTTTGAAAAATGACGTGTGTGCAGCTGAAAAAAATGTGTATTCAGCTGTGGTTCGGTGGAACACTCTCTATATGTCCACCAGGTCCATTTGTTCCAAGCTCTTGATCAGTTCTGCTACTTCCTGGCTAATTTCTTGTCTAGTTGACCTATCTTTTTGAGATAAGGGTGTGCTAAGATCTGCTGTTAAGATTGTGTTCTTAGACATTAAGATTTTCATGTCCCTTCAGATTTGTCTTACATAGTTGGGTGCTCCTGTGTTTGGTGCATAGATATTTATGAGTGTTACTTTTTCATCTTGAATTTTTCCCCTGACCAATATATACTGGCCTTCTTTGTGTCGTTTGATCATTCTTGGTGTGAAGTTGAGACTGGCTGAGAAGAGAATTGCTACTCCTGCCTGTTTCTGAGGTGCTGGGGCATGTAGTATTGTTTTTTATCCTTTCACGTTGAGCCTATGAATATCCTTTTGTGTTAAGTGTGTTTCTTGTATACAGCATATTGTTGGATTTTGTTTCCTAATCCACTCTGCCAGTCTATTTCTCTTAATTGGAAAATTGAGTCTGATTACATTGATGGTTATAATTGAAATGTGCTGACTTATGTTTGTCATGATCTTTACCTGGTATTGTTTACTGATTGTAACCTGTGTTTAATTGACTGTCCTGTTTAGTGGGTTCCTTCCATTCTCTTTCATATAGTTCTGGTCATTGTGTTCTCACTCTAGAACATCTTTCAGCATCCTGTGAAGGGATGTCTTTGTCATCATGAAATCTTTTAGCTGTTCTTTATCATGGAAGTATTTCTCTTCTCCATCAAGCTTGAAAGAGAGTTTTGCAGGGTATAGTAGTCTGGGCTGCAATTTGTTTTCGTGTAAGACTTGAAGAACTCTGCTCCATTATGTCCTTGCCTTCATTGTTTGTGTAGAGAAGTTGGATGTAATTCTGATGGGTTTTCCTTTGAATGTGAGCTCCTTCTTCTCTCTAGCAGCTTTCAGTGTATTATTTTTGTGTTGGATTTCTGCGATCTTAACTATTATATGTCTCGGTGTGTTTCTACTTGGTTTGAGGTTATTTGGTGTTCTGTATGATTCGGTTACCTGAATTTTGGATTGTTTCCTCATATTTGGAAGTTTTCTGCAATTATTTCTCCCCAAATTCTTTTTGTGTCATTTGTATTGACTCAATCTTTCTCCTTGATACCAATTATTCTCACATTGTTCATCCAGGCATCACCTTGTAGTTGATGGATTATTTTTTCCTGCCTTCTCGTTGTTTTTAAGAGATCCTTTCTCACCTTTTCTCTAGGTGCTCTTACATCTTCAAGATCTGAAAATCTCTCTTTGTTTTCACTCAAACACTTTTGTAGACTCGTGATTGATATTTTCAGTTTTTCTATATCTCTTTGACTGTGTTACATGTGTTCTATTTCTTTTCGGTATTGCTCATTCAAGGAATCTGTCTTATTTCTGGTCTCCTCAATTTTTTTATCCGTGTCTTAGAGGCAGTTATTAATTCTTTTTCTGCTGTATTGCTTGCAAGTTGGATTTCCCCAGCATATTTCTGGACTTGTTTCGGTATTTCAGAGCCTATGACTTCAAAAATTTCTTTTTTGATTTCAGAACTTATTTCTCCTTTGAGTTTCTCATGATCTTTTTGCTGTTGTTGTTTCTTTGCTTCAGATGCTGTTAATTCATATATATCAGCTGCAATAGTGCTCTCTGCACTTTTTCTGTGTGAGCAGTTTTTCTACCCAATGTTTCTGAAACTCATTCTTTATTTCAGATACTATGCATTCAAACATTTCTTTTTTAATTTGGGGAATTACTTCTTGTTTTATTTCCTCTATAGCTTTCTGCTCTTGCTCCTTTGCTGCTGTGTCTGTTAGTTCATTCGTTGCAGCCGAGCTAGTGTCCTCTGCCCTTCCTGACGGACTCGAGGTCTGGTATTGCACTTTTCCCCTTCTCTTTGTAATTTTGTATAGCACTGACCTTTGACCTTTGGTGTAGAGCTTTGGTGCAGCTATAACCTTAGCTTGTTATGAAATTCGGGTGCCAGTCTATTAAGTTCGAGACTTTTAAGGTATGCCTATCTTGGGTCTAGCTTTTGTGTTCAGTTCCTTTTTTGCTGCAGCTCCTTTGGTTCCCCTCTGTTGGTTTCCGATGTCAAACCTCCTGTGTCAGTCAGGTCATTCCCCAGGTGGGCGGGTCTGGGCTTTAATGGTTCTTCTGGGCTCACAAAAGGATAGTGGATGATCTTCTTCACTGAGTAGGCTGTACTGTGTCGGCCGGCCTGTGCTGGATCCGGATCTACAGGCCGTAACCCCAGAAGGCTGGGAAAGGTCCCTCTGTTACAGTGGGCCTGGAGCCCTCACTCACACGCCAGGCTGTTCTGGGTTTCGGTCTGTAGCGTGGGACCGAGGATTGCTGAGAAATGTCCCTCTGGCGTGGCAGGCTTTGAGTTGTCACTCCAGGCCGATCTGCACTTGGTGTGGGGCTGTGGGCTGAGAACAGTAATCACCTGGAAATGTTTCTCTGGCACAGTGTTCCTGGAGCTCTCACCAGGCCACGGTGCGTGTGGGCACGGAATCCCTGAGAAATGTCTCTCGGACACGGCGGGCCTGGAGCTTTTCACTCACTGAACTTTGATGCCCAGAAAATCTAGGAAATTCCCACTCTATCAGCGGGCTTTAGGGCAGGGGATCCAGGGAGGTGTTGGTGAGTTGGTCCTGAGGTTTCAGGCCAGTTACTGGCTTGGAGGGGTTCGGGGCAGGGATCTGGGGAGCGCGCGTGGGAAGAAGCCAATGGCTGTCCCTCAGACTCACCGCACTCTCACTGATCTGGGAAGCCTGGTGAGTCGTGCAAATTTGCTCTCACTGGGAGAGCTTGGCGCACTAGCCAGGAGTCCGCTGGAGTCAGCCACTATCTCAGGCCATGGGTCGCACTGTCTTGGGAGGTGTCTGGGCCTGGACAGGTGCGGCCGGGATCAAGGAGGATGGCAGAGTGGGCCGCGCTGTCTCTGGCTGGTCTCAGGGGCTACGCGGGTGCAGGCGGGATGGAGGAGGATGGCGGAGTCATCAGCACTCTCTCTTGCTGGTCTCTGGAGCTGGGCGGAAGCAGGTGGGATAGAGCAGGATGGCGGAGTCAGCCGCACTGTCTCGGGAGGTCTCTGGGGCTCGCTGGCATGGGCAGGATGGAGCAGGATGGTGGAGTCGGCCATGCTGTCTCTGGCCCATCTCTGGGGCTGGGCGGTTGTGGACTGGATGGAGGCGCTAAGGGGATTTCTCAGTAGCATAAGTGTTTTCCTAATAACTGCAAAATTCTGAGTTTAATCTGTGGTACCAACAAAAAATACGCAAATAAATTAAGTAACATACAAGAAAAACCCTATCAGGAAAAAGGAAAAATCAGAAATTCAATAGAATTCTTTACACAAAGCATTAGAAGCAAAGAGACTGTGGAATGAAGAGTTTTAACTCTTAAAAGAAAATTACTTACAACACAGAATAATATATCTTAAAATATTATTATGCAAAATTCATGGAAATAAAAGATATTTTAATGGTAATGAAATTTGTGACCACACAAACAGCACTTCAAACCTTTTGAAGAATATCTTAGAAAATAAAAATAAAATTAAATGTGCCAAGCCCTCAATAGAAGAAAATCACCATAAAAAACACACCATTAATTAGAAAGTAAAAAAAGCTGACTACCACCAGAAAATAATGCAATGGCAGAAATAAGTCAGCACTAATTCATTTATTACTCTCCATTTGAATGGTTTCAATTTATCAATCAAAAGACAAAAGTCAATAGAATGGATCAAGAAGAAAGAATCATATGATACGATGTATACAAGAAACATATTTAGCAAGGCATTGTAATGCACAACTGTAATCCTAACACTGAGGAGGGTGAGGCAGGAAGATTTCTTTAAATCGAATACCTGGTCTACAAACTGAGCTCCAACCTAGTCAGAACTTGTCTCAAATCATGTAAAAATGAAAGACATTTAACCTGATAAGGAAACTCCTAGATTAAAAACCAAAGGAAGGAGAATATTATTTCATGCAACTAAACTCCAGAGACCAACCGAAGAAAATATTTTAGTTTCACACCATGTGAAATTTGAGCCAAAACTGATTGAAAGAGGCCAAAGGAATATTACATATTCATTACAAGAACAATTCAATAAGAAAAAAACAAGTGTAGATATATACAGACCAAACCATGATATAGATAACTTCATAAAACTCTACTGGACATGAAAGATTAGATAAATTATCAATATAATTACAGAGGGGCAACACACTACCCCATTTTAAATAAAGAAACAACAAGAAAATCAAAAAAAAGAAAGATAAGAATTGAACGAAAATTAGTACATAATTTATATACAGAGTATGGCACCCAACATAAGGTCATATATTTCTCCAAAGTGGAACACATAGTAGTAAAAAAATATACTTAAATAAGTGCAAAATAATCAAGACATTATTGTGCATATTATGAGAATATAGTGCAATGATTCTAGAAAGCAATGGCAAAAGAAGCCACAGAAATAAGGAAAATTAAGAAAATTAAAATACTTTTGAGTAATCAATGTATCACATAATTCATCATGAAAGAAATAAAATAATGCTTTGTGGTTAGTTATAAAGCCACTAAAACAAAGCAGAACTTAGGGAAACAAACAAAAGCAGTTCTAAGAAAGAAGCTTAGAGTTCTGAATGTATACATCAGAAAAACAATATGAGGCCTTGGGAGATAGTTCAGTAGATTAAGAGCTTGCCTGGCAGGTGAAGGGTCCTGAGTTCAATGCCCCGTACCACAAAAAACGTCAAATTAAATAACTTAGCTATGTGGCTTAACATACTAGAGAAACAAAGAACTAGCACAGAGAAGAAAATTATTAAGAACAGAGTAGAAATCAATGAAAGAGATGATTAAATAATACAAAAATAAAAGACATGAAAATATTCTCTTTTAAGGATTAAATAAAATAGAGAAACACAATCAATCATACCAGAGAAAGGAAAAAAAATCATATATCAGTGCAAAGAGAAAGGGGAAAGGTGCAATTAAAGGGACACTGCTGGAATTTAGTTTAGTAGGAAATATTTCACAAATTTTTATACCAATAATATGGAGAACACATAGGTCAATGGAAATATTCCTAAGTACAAATGAATTACTAAAATAAACCAAAAAATTTTTAAAATCCAGAATTTTCCAATACATGCCATGAAATTAAACATATAATTTAAGAAAAATTAAAACTAGCAACTAAGAAAAATCCAGATACTTATAGGAGTCATTGTTCAATCTTATCAGGACTTCAGGGAAGATTTAACACCAATCCACAAAATCTTTAATGAAATCAAAATTACTTCCAAAGTAATTCATGGAAGATATTATTAAAATAAAACCAGAGAGCAGAAATCCAAAGCAGAGAGGCCTGATTGGTTTGGGACCCAGCAAAGAAGAAATTGAGCAAAAAGGCTCAGTTTCGGACCCAGAGGCAGAACTCCTAGAAGGACAGCTAAGTGCTAGACTCAGCAAGCTAAGCACGAACAGAACATCTAGCCAGTGGGCCACAGCAGGTTCAGTTCCATGGGCTTTAGCAGGAAGAAGCATAGCACAGAAGCCCAACACACTTTCCCAGCTGGTGAAATTTGAGTTCAGTATATACCAGCCCTGTGAACTGAGGCATACTGCTAGCCCACTGGGGCACCGAACTAGACCCACATCTATGAGAAAATCCTTTCAAGACAAAGGTGGTAACAGGTAACTAGGGTGAACTAGTCTCCCTGGATGATTCCAGGCACATCACAGGAAGGTGATCAGACAGAACTTAGGAGAACCAGTTTAAATACAAATTCCCAATTTTGTAACTGCTTAGCTATATAGCCATGATGTTTGCTCTTATTTTGGAAAATACAAAACCATTAGCTACAGAAGATTGTCAATTGTTAAATCTCAGTACCAATTATTAGTGTTGCTAATTGTATTACTGTAAATAAAAAACCATATCTGATTAACAACATGATCTCACTTTTTTAAAAGTATTAGGAGGCTCTTTGGTAATGACCTCACAAAAGCCTATACTGAAGGACAGAGTATAGTGCCAAACAGAAATCAATATCTCACTCTCAGTTGAGAGGGAAAAATCATGTGACACACACAAAAGAATCTCTGACACAGAACAGATACTTAAACAACAGCCTCTTTCCAGGGAGGCTCTGATCACAGTGATCCAATTAACTACTACTAAACTTTCAAAAAAAAAAAAGTACCACAGAAAGCAAAATAAAGACTTGTTTCTGAAACTGAATATGACAAATAGAAGGAGTAAAAGGATCTCAAGCACTGAGCCAACCATAACAAATGCAGGAGACAACAGCATAGAAGATATTGGACGTCAACTGAAATCTCTGAACTAATAGCATCCGAAGTAAAGAAACAACTACAGAAGGGTATAGAGGAAATCAGTTCAGAAATAACCTCTGAAGTAAAAAAGGAAAAACTACAATGAAAGAATTACTAAGAATTTCTAAAGAAGACATTGATGAAAAATAGAGAATAGAAAAAATGATGGAAACCTTGAAGGAGCAATGTAGAAAAGAAATACAATTCATAAAGCAGATTCAGAGATATTCAGGAGATTAAAAACTCAATTAATAGTTGTCAAAACCATCTGAATGAAAGTGAAGACATAGTTTCACTTTGAAAACTGCTGAAGCTAATAAAAAGATAAGGAAATATCTCCACAAAACAACTAAGAGCCAGGAAATAATACTTCAAAAGCTGCAACATGATACAAAGTTGAACTCCATAAGACCAGTAGGCATCAATGAGATACAAATGGAGTCTACACAAATGATATAAAAATAATATGGACAGGGGGCTGGGGACATAGTTCAGTAATATAAGTGCTTGCCGCATAAGTACAAGATCCTGAGTTCCATCACTGATAAAGAAAGAAAATTTAAAACAAATATGGGCAGAAGTAATAGCAGAAATCTTCCCAAATGTGGGGAACCAATATGATATTCAGTTAACTGAGGCATACAGAACTTTAAAAAACATCAACTGAATTAAAAACACACCCAGATATATAATATCAAATATCCCAGAAATTCAGGACAAGGACAGCATACTAAAAGCCACTAAAGAAAAGAAGCAGATCACATTTAAAGGAAAATCCATCAGGATAACAACAGATTACTCCTCATAAATCATAATATCAAGTGGAACATGAAATGAAGTACTTCAAGTCCTACAAGAATAAGAATTCCAACCCAACCTAATATACCATTCTTAGTTCTATTTCAAGTTTAATAGAGAAGTGAAATAGTTCTATGACAAAGAATAAATAATGGATTTCATGACAATAAAACCAAATCTATGCAGAGTACTGCAAAATATTCTAGAAATGGACAAAAATAAATACAACTCCAAGAATGAGAAGGGAAGAAACCCAACAAATATGGCAAATGATTAAATACAGGGGAAAAGTAGGTAACCAACAGCAGGAAAAAAACATGCCAAACATAAGTCAATACATATCAATTATAGCAATCAATGTAAATGATCTTATCTCATCAGTTACAAGAAATAGATTGGCAGAGTGGATTAAGAACAAAATCCAACAATATGCTGTATATCAAAAGCATATGTAACTCAGGAAGAAATTCATACACTGAAAGTGAAAGGATGGAAAATTATACTACACACCCCAAAACCTCAGAAATGAGCAGGGGTATCAATCCTGTATGCAGACAATCTGAATTACAAACCAAGCATGATCAAATGAAATAAACTACATACTGGTTAAGGGAATAGTATAAGAGGAAGAGGTAACTGTCATAAATAAGTATGCATCAATATCTACCCAACTATATAAGGAAATTGTAGTGGTCAGGAAAAATCAAGTGTTAAATAACGCATTTTTTTTTTGTCTTTTTGAGACAGGGTCTCACTATGCAGCTCAGGCTGGCCTTAAGCTCACTTTGTAGCTCAGGCTGGTCTCAAACTCACAACAATCCTCCTGCCTCAGCCTCCTGAGTGCTTGGGATTACAGGCATGTGCCACCATGCCCGGCTTCTAAAATAACGCATTCTTAACAGGGAACTTTAACATCCCCTTATCTCAATGATAGGTCCAGCAGACAAAAAAATAGCAAAGATTTAGTAGAACTTAACCAGAACTTTGAAGAAATAGATGTAGTGGACATATACAGAGTTGTTGGGTATTGTTTCCAACCAACAACTTCTAAGTACACATTCTTTCCAGCTGCACAAGGACGTTTTCTAAAATAGACCACATACTAATCTATAGGACATGCTTAATCATACACAAGAAAAGAGGGAATAACCTATGTACATCTCTGAAACAAGTAAAATGAAACTGGAAATTAATAATAAAATCCCCTTAAATACATGGAAATTAAATAAAACCCTCCTCAATAACCAGTGGTTTGCAGATGAAATTAAAAAAAATTAAATAGACTACAGTCCAATGAAAACTGAAACTTAACTTACTGGAATTTGTAGGATACAGTTAAATCAGTTCATAAAAGGAAATTTAAAGCAGTTAACATACACATTAGGAAAATTGAGCAAGAACAAATGAATACCTTAATGTTTCATCTCATCCTTCTAGAAAAAGAAGAGCAAATAAAGCCCAAAGCCCAATGATGGAAGGATATTATAAAGACTAGAGCAGAAAGCACGGTAATTTAGACAAAGAAAACAGCACAAAGAATGAATCAATCAAAAAGATGGCTGTTTGAAAGATTAAGTAAAATTGATAAAAGCCCTAGCTAATCAAAAAGAGGAAAGAAAGAACTCAAATTCAAGCAACAAGTAATAAAAAGTATGAAATTACCCCAAACTCGGGGAAATTCAGTAAATCATCAATAGCTACTTTGGAAGTCTTTCCTCTCACAGAATCAAAGACAGAAAAAATGGATAGATTCCTAGACAGGTACAAGTTATCAAAATTCAATCAAGAGTATATAAAAAAAAACTCTGAATAACCCAATATCAGCCAATGAAATTGAAAATGTAATAAAAATCTTATGAACAACAAAAAAAATCCTAGGTCCTAATAGATTCACAGTAGAATTATACCAGAAATTAAAGAAGATTTAATCCCAATCCTCCTCAAACTCTTCAATGAATTGGAAAGAAAGCAATACTCCCAAAATCATTCCTGGAGCCAAGTATTATACTGATATCAAAACCAGAGAAAGATTCAATGAAAAAATAGAACCACAGGCCAATCTCCCTCATGAACACATATTTAAAAATTCTCAATAAAATCCTAGCAAATAGAATACATCAAATCATTAAAAAGATTGAAAACCATAATGAGGTAGGATTTATCCCAAGGATGCAAGGATAGTTCAACATATGCAAATCTATAAAGATAATACACTATATAAATACAGCCAAAATAAAAAAAAAAACAGGATCATCTCAATTGATACAGAAAAGACTTTTGACAAAGTCCAACACTCATTCATGATCAAAGCCTTACAAAAAAGTGGAATAGACAGCCCTCTACTTCAGTCTGATAAAAGACATTTATGATAATCCAACAAGTAACATATTTCTTTTTTTAATGTATTTAGTACTCAGTCTCCAGAGTCTCACTTAACAGATCAGACTCATAAAGATCCTCCTGTCTTCAGGCTCTCCAACAAGAAACATATTTCTTTTTTTAATGCATTTAGTACTTGGTCTCCAGAGTCTCACTTAACAGATAAGACTCATAGAGATCCTCCTATCTTCAGGCTCTCAAACCCTGGGATTAGAGGCCCGTGATACAACATCCAGTCACAATTGCCTTTTCAGTGAGCTCTAGGGGCAGACCTGGCATGACACACCAGGGATCAAACCCCTGTCCCTGTATCTGCTTAAACAGGTTATTTAGTCCACTGAGCAATCTGGCCAGTCCTGAGGCAAAATAATCTTAACTGGTGAAAACCAAAAATCATTTACTCTCAAATTAGGTATAAGACACTTATGTCCTCTATCACCACTTCTATTCACTATAGTTCAGGAATAATTAATTACATCCTTTTGATTAGACAGAGAGATAAAAGAATACAATAGGTAAAGAAGAAGGAAAATATCCTTATATGCAGATGACATGATACTCTGCTTGGAAGACCCAAAAACTCCACCAAGAATCTCCTAGAATTAAAAAACAAATCCATTTGCATAGCACCATACAAAGTCAATACCCAAAAATCAATAGCATTCCTCCACACAGGTAACAAACACACACAAAAAGAAATTAGAGAAATCATACACCTTACCATTGTACCTAAAAAGTGAAATGTCTAGGACTTACACTAACTAAAGAAATAAATGATCTATACAATGAAAATTATAGTACTCTGGAAAAAAGAGATTGAAGAGAATTTCATAAAATGGAAAGACATTCCTTGCTCCTGGTCAGGAAGAAACACATTATGAAAATGTACATACTCCCAAAATTGTTGTAGAGATTTAATACAATCCCTATCAAAATATTGCCAACATACCACACAGAGCTATGGAAAACATTACTGAAATTTATTCAGAAGTGGTAAAAACCTGGAATAGCACAGGCAATTCGGGAAAACTAAGGCAAGGCAGGAGGTATTACAATTCCTGACATGAAATTATACTACAAAGCCATAATGATAAAATCAACATGGTACAGGCAAAAAAACCAGATGAGAGGTTCAATAGTACAGATTAGAAGATGGAGCCAAAACTAAAAACACAACCAGGTATCTTATTTTTTCTTCATTTTTTTGAGAAAAAAAATTTTGTTATTCATTCTAATGAGAAAAAAATAAAATAGTGAAGAAATAGTTTCCAAACCAGGTTAGTAGGACAGTTATGACAATACATTGCATAATGCTGTCTTTGCAGTAATTATTCAGAGAACAAGATGTACAGATGAAATCTCTAAACACTATTAGTACAAACCCTTATTACCACTGAACTAACAGAAAGTAGCTGTATATCTATCCTATCTTGTATATACATATATTTTTTCACTAAAAAATGGTCCTTTATTTATATCCCCCCTTTTTTCTTTTGTTAGAGATGGGTGTTCCATTACTGTGAGAGAAGCTGTATTTGGACAAGTCTTTCAAGTCTCTTTTCATACTTGATGCCAGTACAAATATTGTGGCTACTTGAATTCACTAAAATAACCCTATGTTGTCCAATAGTCCATAACAGTAGTAAGTTACAAGCAAAAATGCAATTGTCCAAATTGGATGACTTGAGCCTTTTATAGCTTACCATATTAATATAGCTATACTTTTTATACCTCATGGTTACAGTTTTCTGCTGGATGGCTGAGACCAAGTTAAAGCATATGTAACTAAAAATAAAGACATATGTAACTAAAAATAAAGACATATGTAACTAAAAATATAACACTTTTATCTGACAAGGTCAGTCAAATCCCCTCATGGTTTGCATTGGTACCTTGTTCAGCACCTTGTGGATCTTCTATCAGTGTCAGCCATCTGGATTACTCATGGCTATTGCTTGACTAATTTGCTTTCTATGAAAGCCTGAGAGAAATTTTCTCTCCAGACAATTCTTCTTATGCACACTACATTTCGTCAATCACTTTTTTCTGTGGCCCCATAATCTCTATCAGAAAATTGGGGACAACATTTAGCTATAGGATGTTAAAGCAAAGATTCACTTATGACCTGAGTCATCACTGACCTTGAAGGACTAGGAAAAATTACTGGCTATATTTTTAGCTATCAATCTGTCTAACTTTTGGTCTGTGAGCTTTAGTTGCTAAACATCCAGAAGAGAACCTGATTGAAATTAATGTATACCAGAGGCAGTTAAACATAACGTCACTTTCTGTCTGAATATCACATACCTTTGACATAAAATGAGACTGCAATTTCCAACAACCACCAGTATTCTGAAATTTAAATCGCTATAGAATGATAAAAAACAATTACACAGTTTTACTCAGATATTTAGAAATTAAAGCATATTGTACATTGTAGCCATACAATCCTGCTACATTTCTTTCATCTTGTCTCTCCTTTACTTTTATTACATTTTTTGTACATGATGCCAGTCAAAATATTGTAGAATATATTTACTTTATTTTTTTATTTTTTTTTTACCTTTTCTTGTGGCAGAACCAGGGAATGAACTCAGATCCTTGTGCTTGCCAGGTTAGTGCTTATTCTGTTGAGTCAGTTCCCCGCACCCCATTTACTTTAAATAATGTGTAGTAATAATTGATATGACATTAGAAGCAGTACATATTTAGAAGATCGAAATGGGAGGTATTTTAAGCACAATCACACTGCTCTCAGCAATGTAGTTGCTTAGCTCACAGATATCAGTATATATTTAGTCAGGCTGAGAATTCTAGCTATTACCTGCTGTTTTTAAAAACATCATGATAGTTCTTTGGACCATGCCTTAAACACCTTGTTTATATAAATATATGGTTTTTCCCCTAACTTATTTCCTAACTGTTTTCCTTTCTCTCCTTATGTTGTTTAATACTCAAGTTCTCCCTTTCCATTTAACTACGTTATACCTTCAAGTTTTACTTCTTCTTCTGAGTTCTTACATTAGGGAGACAATATGATATTTATACATGTGGTCCTGGTTTATTTCACTTATGAGTATATCTTCAAGTTACACCACTTATATATGAAGTCTTCAAATTTATTTTTCATTATAGCTGAGTAATACTTCATGGCACAAAAGCACCATATCTTTTTCATCCATTCTTCAGATAATTTTGGGTGCTTCTAAGATTTGGAAATCACAAATTGTGCTGCTATAAACACACACACACACACACACACAGACACACACACACGTATCACCATGATATGATGTTTTCAGTGCTTTTACGAAAATTCTCAGTAGACAGATAGTTGGATTGAATGACTTTTTTCAGTCCTAAGTTTCTGAGGAGTCTCCATGCTGATTTCCATAATAGTGGCACCAGTCTACATTCCCATCAAGAGAGAAGGGTTGCGTTCTTTCAGAAGTCTCTTCAACAATTTTGTTGGTTGGTTTCTTTATGATACCCATACTTTCTGAGAAGTGATGGTTTCTCAGTGTTGTTTTAATTTGTATTTTACGACTGCCTCATGATGTGAATCACTTTTTCATGTATTTATTTGCTTCTTGTATTTCTTCATCTGAGAAGTGTGTGTTCATCTCAGATGCCCATTTTTGGATTGGGACTTTATATTTTGGGGACCTAATGATTTTTTTACTACTTCATAAATTCTACATAGAAGATGTTTGTATGATTGCTTATTAGTTAAGATTTTTGACAAATTTGTGGATGTTTTTCACTCATTGTAATTTCTTTGGAGATTCAAGTTGTTAATTCTTACTTTTCCCCTTGTGATTTAATTTTTGTTCACGAACTTTTGCCTACCCGTATGTCTTCAAGAGTTCCTCCTACTTTCTCTTCCAGGAGATTTAGGGTTTCTGTTTTAATGTTTAGATCTTTAGTCCATTTTGGTTTTAGCTTAGTGCATTGTGATAGACTTGGTTCAAGTTTTAGTTTTAGGCAGGTAGAGTCAGTTTTTCTAGCACTCTTTGTTAAAGAGGCTATCTTACTTCCAGTAAGCATGTTTGGCACCTGTGCTGAAGACCAGGTGGTTCAGTATGTTCCTTGAGCAGTCTGCACCTTCTAATTTATTCCACTGATCCTCAGGTCTATTTACTTGACAGTATCATACTGATTTCATCACAGTAGCTTTGTAATATAATTTGAAGCCAGGAATTGTAATGCCTCCTGCCTTGTCTTTGTTGCCCAGACTTTTCTTTGCTATTCTAGGTCTTTTCTGGTTTGAAATAAATTTTAGGTAGTATTTCTCTAGGTCTGTGAAGTGTGAAGGTGGTAGTTTGATAGGGATAGCAATAAATCGCTAGAGCAACTTTGGGAATATGGCCATCTTCATGATGTTGGTTCTTCCTATCCAGGACCAGGGAATAAATTTCCATTTTCTGAAATCTTCTAAGATCTCTTTTTTATATTACAGGAATTTTCATTGAATAGATCTTTAACTTCTCTAGTTAGATTAATTCCAAAGTAATTCATTTTACATGATACTATTGAAAAAATGATATTGTTTTCTAATTTCCCTCTCAGTGTTTTTCATCTGTGTATAGGAATATTTTTCAGTTTTAGATATTGAATTTGAGTGCTGTTATGCTACTGAATTTTTGCATTAGTTCTAATAGCTTCTTGGTGGAGTTGTTTTGGGTCTTCCAAGCAGAGTATCATGTCATCTGCAAACAATGATAATTTAACTTCTTTCCCTATGCTTATTCCTTTTATGTCTCTGTCTGGTCTAAAGGCACTAGCTAAATATTCCAGAACTACAATGAATAGAAGTGCTTATATATGATGTGTGTTTCATGTGTCTGATATAAGAGCAAAAGATTATGCATTTTCCCTATTTAGAATTATGTTAAGAGGTGGATTGCTATAAACCACTTTTATCACATTGAGTTAGAGGACATCTATTCCAATTTTCTGTAGGACTTTGATCATAAACAAGTGTTAGACTTTATCAAAATATTTTCAGCATCAATTGTGATGACTGTGTGATTTTTGGGTGTGGTGCTATTGATATGGTGTATTACAATTATCGATTTGCATACATTTAACCATCCTTGCATACCTAGGATGAATTCTACCTGGTCATGCTGTATAATCTTCTTGATGATTTGATGTATTTTATTTGGTAGGATTTTTTTCAGGATTTTAGCATCTATGTTCATGACTAAGATTTACCTGTAGTTCTCTTTCTAGTTGTATCTGTCTCTGGTTTTGGTATGAGTATATTTGTCTGTGGAAGTGATTTTGGGAGGATTTTTACCATTGAAATTTTGTTGAAGAGTTTGAGGAGGCCTGGGATTAAATCTTGCAATTTACTTATAAAATTCAGCTGTGAATCCACCAGGACTGGGACTTTATTTTGTCGGCCGTTTTCTTTTTTAGGACAGTTGAAACTTCATTGGCTGTGTTGGGGTTATTTGAGAGTTCTTATATCTTGTCGATTCCATTTTGCTTGTTTGTAACTTTTTGGAATCTATTTCTTGTGAGTCTTCAATTGTGTGAGAGGAAAGATTTTAAAAGTAATCACTGATGATCTTCTGAATTTCCACAGGGTTTGCGGTATTTTCACCTTTTTCATTTCTTATTTTTTCAAATTGAGTCTCTTTCCTCTTTTTGAAGAGGTTAGCTAGCACCTTATCAATTTTTTAATCTTCCAAAGGACCAGCATTTTTTTTATTTGTTAATTCTTTGTATTGTTTTTTTCATCTCAATTGCATTAATTTCTGCTCTAATCTTTATAATATCCTCCCATCTTTGGACTCTTTGATTGATTTGCTCTTCTTTTTTCCAGACATTTAAAATGCAACATTAGGGATTTTATTTTTTCCTAGCCTGTTCTCCTAGTGTGTGGGTTCACAGTTATAAATTTCTCTAGAAGAACTGCTTTTATTGGAAACAATTAATTCCGATCAGTTGTGCTTGAATATTCTTTGAATTGTACATATTGTTTAATTTCTTATATAATTTCATTTGTGATGCATTGGTTGTTGAAAAACCTTTTTTAATTTCCATGTATTTATGTTTTTGTGATTTCTTTGGTCATTTATTTCCAATTTCATTGAACTGTGGTCAAATAATCTACATAGCATAATTTCTGTTTTCTTGCACATACTTAATAAGCATGACCTATTGACTAGTATGTCATTCAATTTATAAAAGGTCCCATGTGCAGCTGAAAAAAAGTGCAATCAGATGTGGTTGGTTGGTTGCTGTGGAGAGAGCTCAGTGGTATAAGCACCTGCCTAACAAGCACTAGGTCCTGAGTTTGTTCTCTGGTAGAAAAAAAAAAAAATATACCAACAAATGTGGTTGGTTGGAATACTCTGTATATGACCACTAAGTCCATTTGTTTCAAGTGCTAGTTCTGTTCTGGTACATCTTTGCTAATTGTCTGTCTGCTTGACCCATCCTTTTGGATAAGGGAATGTTATGGTCTTCTGTAAATATTCTGGTATTGCATATTAGATGTTTCATGTCCATTATGATTTGTCTCATATAGTTGGGTGCTCCCGTTTTTGGTGCATATATATTTTTGACTGTTATTTCTTCCTCTTGCATTTTTCCCATAACCAGTATTATTTACCTTCTTTATTTCCTTTGGTCATTCTTGGTTTGAATGAAGTTCAGCTTGTCTGTGAACAGGATTGATACCCATGCTTTTTTCTGAGGTGGTGGGACATGTATTGTTTTCTATCCTTTTGACTTTCAGCCTATGAATTTCTTTATGTGTTAAGTGTGTTTGTTGTATACAGCATATTGTTGGATTTTGCTTCCTAATCCACTGTGCCAGTCTATTTCATTTAATTGCTGAGATGAGTCAATTTGCATTGATGGTTATAATTGAGATGTATTGACTTAAGACTGACATGCTATTTACCTGTTGTTATATAGCTCTTTTTCTCCTGTGTTTGATTGTTTGCTCTATTTGTTGTTTTCATTCCATTCTCATCCTTGGAACTGTAGTCATTTTGGTCCTTGACTAGGCTTCCTTCTAGTGGTCTGTGTAGACATGGCTTTGTCATTATGAAATTCACTAATTGTTGTTCGTCATGGAAGTATTTCACTTCTCCATCAAAACTTTTAATTTTATTTTTAATTTCAAGGTGGTACAATATGGTAGGTTTAGGTAGATCAAGATTGTGCCTAGTGGATGTACAAATAACTTTAGAGTTCAAAAGAATAAATTATCATGGTAATTTGCTTTTCCAAATATAAGCTGCAATATGAAAACTGTCAAAAGAAGAAAAAAGTATAAACATTTCACTTATTAACGTTTATCTAGGATACGTTGAATCATTACAGTTTTTTATTATTTCTACTTGAATTCATGTTAAAGGCATGAAAATGAACTAAAAGTTGACATTTAGTCTCTTTCATTTAAAAAATGTGGTTTGAGACCATAGTCATTAGTGAAGTAAGTCAGACTGTCTTGTGTAAACATCATGTTGTCTCTCCTATGTGGGAAAATGAAAAAACATAAACAAGGCCTAAAATGTATAATACATATTGTGAAGTAGGGATAAATTGTTAAACTGGAGAAAGAAACTAAGATTGAGTAAAGGCAATAAACATAATGGAAAAGAGAGAAAAATCAAGTTAGTTATACTATTACTGTATCTTACTTCATAGAAAAGGGAAGTTTACACTAATAATGATTGTAGAATTTCTTATGTCTATATCTTGTACTCTGAGTAACTATTTTAAATAAAATATGCAGTGTATTAACTCTTATGATATTCATGTTATCTTGCTGTGAAACATTTTTTACCTTTTTATGTAAAATAAAAAATAATAATAAAATTAAAAAGAAAGAAAGCACAAGTGAGGAAATACATGTAAAGGCTGAGAAATCTCCATCAAAATTGAGAGTTTTGCAGGTTATAGTAGTCTGCTGCATTTTTTTTTCTTGGAGGAATTGAAGCACTTTGTTTCCTACTCTTCCTGATGGTTGTGAAGACAAATTTGTCATTATTCTTATAGGTTTTCCATTAAGTTTGATCTACTTTTTTCCTCTAACAGCTTTTAGTGTATTGTTCTTGTGTTGGATTTTTGCGACATTGATCATTATATGTCTGGTTGTTGTTTTAATTGAATTGATGTTATTTGGAGTTCTATATGCTTTGGTTAACTAAATGTCAGGTTGTTTCCCCATAATGGGAAGTTTTCTGCTATTACTTGTACCCATATTCCTTTATATCATTTGTATTTACTCCTTCTTTCTCGTTAATGCCTGGTAGTCTTACAGCGTTCACGTTTGCATTGTCTTGTAGATGGTGAATATTTTTTCCTGTATCGTAGTTGTTTTAAAGAGATCTTTTCCTATCTTTTCACTAAATGCAATGGTGTCTTCAAGGTCTGAAACTCTGTCTTCACTTTCACTCAAACGGTTTTACCAGCTTTTGATAGAGGCTCTAAGTTCCTGACTATGTCTTTGAGTCTGCTTCATGCATGTTATTTCTTTCTTATATTGCTCTCTCAAGGATTCCATTATTTTTCTATTCTTCTCTATTTTTTAATCAGTGTCTTCTTTAGAATGACTTAGTTATTCTTTCCTTATAGTTCTCATTTAGTTTTTTTTTTTTTTTTTACTTCAGAGATTACTTCTGATCTGATTTCTTCTGTATATTTCTGCAGTTGTTTGTTTACTTCCCACACTTTTATTTCAGAATTTTCAAGTGTGTGATTTCCAATTTTTTTATGACAGTGTCTTCTGCCTTTGTTCTGGGTGGTCTCAGGGTCTGAGAATGGCTTTTGCTCCTTCTCTTTGCTGTTATGTATAGCACTGTCCTCTGATGTTTGCTGTAGATTTTTGGTGCAGTTATTATCTTAGCACATCCCAATATTCTTATCCAAGAGAGATTATGCGGTTAAGGCATTTACAGTTTTATATTTACAAAATCACAATTAAGCACACTAAAATTAGGTATTGATATTTAGCAGTTGACAAACTTTAGTAGCAAATGTGTTGGTATTTTAGACTCTAAAAGCAAACATTATATCTGGGTAGTTATGCAGATATTAAATTGTGAATTTTTATTTAAGTTAGTTCCCCTACATTCGGTATGACTACCTCCTCTTGATGCACATGGGGTCTTTCAGACAGATTAATTTACTCTGCCTACCTATTGCACCCTCTTTTAATGAGGAGTGAGAGAGGATGCTCTCATATATGTGTGTCTCAGCTTACCAGATCCAGATATACCAAGTTCAAACTTGTACAGGGTGCCTGGCCTGGTCTCGAGGCTGTACTCAGCAACCCCTAGAAATGAAACTACTGTGTATCTCTGGGAAGATGTTGTGCTCTTCGATTGCCTTGGTGGGTCTGGCCCTTAGCCTCTGTGCAGGAAGTTCTGTCACAGGTTTCCACATCAGGTATGTCTGTTTGAGGAGTGTCCCAGGTATGCAGGGAGTGTCCCACATTCATGTGGGGCTTTGATAATTGTTGGAAAGGGATACAAGGAGTGGCTGAGCAGCCTCACACACACACACACACACACACACACACACACACACACACACACACACACATATACGCTGGGCCTGGGCTCTGGCTGGAAGGAGATCTGAGGTGTAGGCAAGCAGGAGGAAGTTCCCAAATACTTGCGGGGCCTGTGCTCTGGTTGGAAAATATGTATCTTATGTTTGCCAAGGAGACCAACCATGTTCCTTGGAAAAAAGTTAGTCTCTTTAATGAATGGTGCTGAAAAACCTGTCTCTCTACATGCCAAAAAGTGTAACTTAAACCAGATCTATCACCATGCACTAAATTAAAATCAAAATGGATTAAAGATCTAAACATTAAAACACTAAATCTCCTGGAAGAAAAAGTAGGTGGATATCTTCAAAACATACAGATGGCAAATTGCTCATGAACAAAAATCAAATTGCATGGGAAATACTTCCAACAAGTAATATCTGGGAGGGCCTCTTAATGAGAAGTTTCTGCAGGTCAAAAAAATCACCCACAACACAAAAAGGCAATCCACACATTTGGAAATAATGTTAACCAAAAATCACTGAGACAAATGCCTTCTATCTAGAATATATAAATAATTTTAAAAAAAATGTTAGGGCCCCAAAATTTAAAGACTAATTCAAAAAATGGGCATCTGAGATGAAAACCCACTTTTCAATGGAAAAATACAAGAGGTAAATAAATACATGAACAAATGTTCTACATCACTGACCATTTGAGAAATAAAAATTAAAAGAATTGGGGGCCGGGGAAATGGCTCAGTGGAATAAGTGCTTCCCTGGCAAGCTCAAGGGCCTGAGTTCAATCCCCGGTTCGGCAAAAAAAAAAAAAAAAAAAAGAATATTGAGATACCATCTTACAGAAGATATAATGGCTATTATAAACAAACTAACTAAGAAGAAATGCTGGAGAGGGTGTGGAGTAAAATGATCCCTTCCACTTTGCTGGTGGAAGTGTAGAATAGTACAAACACTATGGAAATCTGTGTGGACACTTCTCATGAAACCAGAATTGGAAATCCCATTCAATCCAACTATACCTCTTCTGGGTATTTTCCCAAAAGAACTGAAGATATCATGTCATAGTGATATATGTGCACCTATGTTTATAGCTTGTGATATACAAATCTTAGAAAGAACAAAAATGCCCATCTCTTGAGGAATGGCTGAAAAAGGATGTGGTATTTTTACACAATGGAGTATTACTCAAATATAAAGATAGATAAACTTGAAGCCTTCATAGCTAAGTGGATGAAACTAGAGGCTATACTCATAAGTGAAATAAACCAGACCCACATGTGTAAATATCATATTTTCTCCCTAGTGTAAGAAACTGAAAGAAGAAGTAAAACCTGAAAGTTATAACAGACACAGTAAAATGTAAAAACCCGAACTCAAAATTTAACAATGAAGAAGAAAGAAAGAGAAAAAGGTAGACAAAAAGGTAGGGGCGAAACATGCAGGTATACATACAAAATGGATGAGGTGATTGTACTAAGAATTTCCATGAGTTTTTTTTTTTTTAATAGCAGTTAATGTATAGAATTTTCACCTTGATTATCTCAGTATGCTAATATCTGAGATCTAAGCAACTACATTGAAGATGGTAATGGGTAATACAAAAGACAGGCTTTAAAGGAATGCCTCTTTTCTTGGTCTTATAATTGATTACCATGTCTAATGTCATACCAGTTATTACTTTACTCTCTTTAAAATAATTTTTAAAAAATTAAGAGAAGAAAAAAGTGACAATAACAAAAAATTAAGATTTCTTGAAAGTATATCCATTAATCTGAGCAACAGATTTGATGATAAAATAGATAATATATCAACCATTATTAAATAGCTACTTTTGTTTTGAAAATCTGTAACGTATGTATTGTTGTATGTTACCCTGTTTCTGTCTTTGTTTCTGGCTTTTGTTCTTGCTTTTGTTTTTCTCTTCAAATCAAAATTAAATTAAATTAAACAATATTAAATAAAATCACTGCAAAGCCTGACAGAATATCCCATAATAAAATAAAAATGCAAAACAGTCTTGCTAATCAAAATGGGTACAAATATATTCAACAATATAGAGGCAGGGGCTGGCCAAATAGCTCAGTGGATTAAAGCTCCTGCTTAGGCAGATTTAGAGGCTGGCGGTTTGATCCGCAGACCTGCCATGCCACCCCCCACTCCTGGGGCAGGCTGAGATGGCTATTGTGTATGGGCGTGGTGGTGTGCTCCTATAATCCTAGCACTTGGAAAGCTACGAACAGGAGGATCACTACAAGTATGATCTATGCATTGAGACCCTGTACACCCTGCACACCCTATCCTAAATGCGAAAACAATGCAGGCATGCTAATGCAACAGAATCTCCTATCAATCACAGGATTACTTCGTCAGCCAGAACCTGTCTATTTCAAACTTACCACAAGCCCGACTCAAAGAATCATGAATCACTTTGTCAGGTAGCCATAGTAGTGACAACTTCCTGTTACCAGAATCTGCACTTAGTTACTTTCTGAATGCTGTGACAAAATATGTAACGCCAACATGTTAAAGAATGAAAATTTTATTTAAGTTCACCTTGTAGATGCTTCAGTACATTGTAAGCTGGCTCCAAGTGGGAAGATCATGGTTGAGGGGCAAGGCAGAGAACCACTTCTTGGCAGGGCAGGCAAAAGTCTGCAAGCAGTAAGCTGCCTTCCTTCTTTCCCTTTGAATTCCATTCAGGACACAAGACTATTGGTTGTTGTTACTCACACAGAGAGTATACCATCTTCAGTAATCACCCATGATTATAGTAAGCCATTTCTCAAAGCCCCACTTACGTACACAGGTGATTTTGAAGATAAATCTAGATACAAGCCATAACAGGATGAAAGATAACTTTTTCAATACATATTGCTGGAAACATTGAATATCTATTTGCATTATATTGACTCTGGACATGCATATTTCATCATGTATTAATCTATATTCAAAATGAATCAAAGAATAAATGTTAAAATGGAAACTTCTAGTCTGCTGAAAGGTAAAATAGGTAAAAGTCTTCATGATAAAGTCATAGGCAAAGACTTTCTGAATATCACAGAAAGAGCATAAAATATAATAGTGAAAAGTAACAAATGAGATTGTATCAAATAGAAAACCTGCATAGCAAAGGAAACAAGAAATAATGTTCAGAGAAAAAGTGCAGAACAGGAAGGAAAGTGGCAACTATAACTTTGAAAGAAGACTAGTGTCTAAGATACATGGATTTTTGTAAGACCTCTCAGAATAAAAAGTCCAAAAAAATAACTAAATGAATAACTATTTCTCACAAAATGAATAAAAATTAGTCAATTAATGTATACAAATGTTCTAAATTGCTGACCATTAGACAAAGGCAAATTGAAACAACACTGGAATTCTTTCTTATTTCTGAAAGAATGACTTTCACAAAGATGTAAAATGATAATGATTCTTCTCATAGCTGTGGGGGAAATGAACACTTCTATAGTGTAGATTGCAGTGTAAGCTATCACAAAGACTATGAATATCTGTATGAAGATTCCTCAAAAATTAAAGCTCAAAATTTATTTTTAACCCAGGTATCTTCTAGGCATCTTTCTGAAAAAGTTTTCATATTATACCCATGTTTGCAGCAATAAAATTCATAATATCTAAGTACTTGAGTTTCTTCCATACCCATAAGCTAGTAAAAAGTAAAGAAAAACATGGTATGTATACACTTTGCAATGCAATTCTGATATAAAACAGATAAACTTGAGGCATTTCTAATAATTGGATGAACCTTGAGACTATATTATTAACTGAAGTAAATCAGACAGAGAATATTGTATGAACTCTTTTATATGAGAAATCCAAAACATAAATAAATAGTAAAATGAAAGACAGTTACTAGGACAAAAGGATGTTAATATTTTGCAAGTGTCAGAGAGTGAAAACACAGAGGTGTGCATCAAGAAATTTAAAAAAATAAAGCATCGAAGACAAACTAATAAAAATAGAACTTTTCTACTCTTGGAAATAACCAAGATGCCTGTCACATGAGGAATGTTGAAATAGATGTGGTATTTTTATACAATGGAGTATTACCCAGATATAAGGAATGATAAACTTGAAGCCTTCACATTTCAGTTGATGCCACCTGAAGATAGAGTTATAACCAAAATAAACCAGACCCACATGTGTAAATATCATATAGTTTCCCTAATATAAATGCTCAAAAGAAGAATTACAAATAGAAAGGTATAACACAATTAAAAGGAAAGCAAGATATTGAGGATTAGATAATGAGGAGAGGGCAAGGAGAAATGTGGAGAAATATGACAGGGGCAAAGCCATCCATTTATGTGCAGTATATGGATAAAGTAATGATCCTAAGAAACATCAGCAGGCTTTTGAAATGAACAGTTAATTGGTAGGATTCTCAATGTGCCTGTCATTCTGCTCTTCTAAATATGTGTTTCTTGTCATGACATATCAAGTATTACTTTCAAATAAAAGTTTATCTTTAAATAAAGGGTAATAAATGAAAAAAGACACAAAAAATGTCACAGGACTGTCCTGCTACAATGCTGTATATGGTTAGATTTCTCAGTTTCTGTGTAAATGTATGTAAGTGTTCATTCCTATTTTTTAAAAAATTTGTTTCTTCATATTTTGTAGGGACTTAAAGTTTAACATATCAATACTTGATAGAAAATGCCTATTCCATGTTATGCCTAAGATTTTTGATATTTAGACAGATAGTGAGGATAAACCAAGCAGCATATATTGCAGGGTAATAATAAGCTTCTCTTTGGAGGGTTAACAACCTAAGTTTGCACATCAAAAATTGGAGTAAAGGAAGCGCTGCAAGGTCAGCCAACATTTTGGCCCTAATCTTTCAGAGGTTAGTTAAGGCTCAGGATATAGGAGAACCTGCAGTGTAACATCATGGAACTCATTTGTGTCCCAAGTTTTCTGATGAAAAAGATTATGGAGCCACAGTGGAATGTGATCAATGGCGTATAGTGTGCCTAAGGAGAGTCACACGGAGAGATAATATTCTCTCAGGCTTTCTCAGAGAGCAAATTGGTCACGCAATGGCCATGACTCATCCACATGGCTGACACTGACAAAAGATCTACAAAGTGCGGTAAGGGTTTTGGGATAAGTCCTGAGGGGACTTGACTGACCTTATCAGATACAAAAGTTACATTTCTTGTTATATAGGACTTGTTTTACCTTGGTCTTAACCATCCAGCAGAAAAGTATAAAAATGAGTTGTATAAACTAAAGCCATATTGATATACTGAGCTGTGAAGGGCTCAAGTCAAGAACTTCTGCGGATGACCCAGTACTATTGTGGACTACTGGACTGTGTTGGATTGTTTTGCTGAATTCATGCACCTATAGTATTTAGATGACAATGGAATACCAATCTCTGACAGGACTAATGAAGAAAGGAAATACCATTTTGTATTTGTATATACAGAATAGTTATAATGGATATACAGCTACTTGCACTTACCTCAATGAGAAGAAAGATTTGTACTAATAGCACTTGGAAAGGATATTCTGTCTGCTTCTTGTACTATGGATGACCACTAGGAAGATAACAATGTACAATGTATTAATTATTGAAACTGTCCTATCAATCAGTTTGATACTGTCCCACTGATATTAGTTTCTCAATAGAAAATTAAAAAATAGAACTTTTGCAGAATTAAAGGGTATAATGAATTGAAAGAAGCAAAGTGTAATGTGAGTGGTAGAGTACCAAAAAACTTTACATTCTGTTATGCACTTTTACCAAGTCCCCACAATAAATGTAATCATTTATATATTGCAAATGTAGGTTATGAAAAATAAGAAAAACAACATGTTTCATTGGTAACAGAATGATGAACTCCTTCGCAAAAAAGATAGCATTGTATTCTGTTCAACAGAAATTTGTCAATTTCCATAGTGCTCATCAATCTGATATTTTCTCATTTAAAAGTTAAATAAATTTATTTTAATCAATGCATGAAGATATAAAAAGTATCCATTAATCGGTAAACATAAGCTTATAAAATAGAGATTATTAAAATTAATCATGTCTTTCCCTCCAAACATTCATACCACATCCATATTTTAATTTTTAAAGCACTGTCATTTATTTACTTACTTATTTGGTACAGGTCTTACAATGTAGCTCAAACTCATAGTGATCTTCCTGTCTCAGCCTCCCCAGAGCTGGGAGTACAGGTGTGCAAAACTCAGCCCAGTTATGGTGGTTGGCATGGTGGGCCTTAGATTCTGGGGCCAGTAGGGCATACACTACCAGGGATCTAACTCTGTCCCTGAACTTGCCAGTCAGGTTGCTTAGATTGTTCAGCTATCTCCCTAGCTGCCACATCAATTTTTTATCCATTACTCAGTTGATGGGTATCTGGGTTGTTTCCAGGATTTAGTTATGACAAATTGTGCTGATATTAACACAGATGTACATATGTTTCTTCTGGGAAGATATCCAGAGAGGTAATAGCTGGAGTATCTATTTTCTGAGAAGTTTCCACACTTCTCACAATGGTTGTCCCAGTCTACATTTCCATGAACTTTGGAGAAGGGTTCCTTTTTCCCCACAGTCCCTCCAGTATTTTTTATTGGTTAATTTTTTCATAGCAGCCTTTTATTCTCTGGTGAGAGGGAATTTCAGTGTTATCTTAATTCACATTTTTCCAATGTTGAACAATTTTTTATACATTTATTTGCTATCCATATTTCTTCATTTGAGAAGTACATATTCATCTCAGGCACTCATTTTTGGTTTGGATCTTTAAATATGGGGGTATGATTTTTTCAATCCTATATATGTTCCAGATATAATTCGAAGGGCAGGGAATGTTGTCTAATACTTTTACATTCTGTGGGTTGTCATTTCACTCTGTTAATGATTTCTTTTGATGTGAAAAAGCTTTTTAGTAACAGGAGATTCCAGTTGTTGATTCTTTGGAATATTTCCTGTGCAGTTTGGGTTTTACTTACGGTGTTCCTGCCTAATCCTATGGCTTGAAGATTTTAGCACCTACCTGAAAAGTATGGGTCCCTGAGTTCAATTTCTCATACTCCTCCCCAATAATAATATTAGTAATC
Source organism: Ctenomys sociabilis (assembly GCA_004027165.1). Lineage (NCBI taxonomy): Eukaryota > Metazoa > Chordata > Mammalia > Rodentia > Ctenomyidae > Ctenomys > Ctenomys sociabilis. Next base: position 45,653 of record PVKA01015326.1, read on the forward strand.
ACTATTCTTTAAAGACAGCTTTTGAAAGACATAATTCATATATGATAACATCTATTGATTTAGAGTGTACAAGTCAATGACTCTTGGTGTTCTTTCTTTTTCTATTGTACATTTCAGATTTTATTTACTCCTCCAGGTTTGGCCTTCACTGAGTTGAACAGCCATCACAACTGATTTCAGAATATTTTAATTTCCTCGTCACTAGGGGCAAAAGAAACTCTCTTTTTCTAATTTTTATAGCCTCATTATTATTAACAATAGGATTTATCATCTTCAATCAATCTGTGTAGAGTTAACTTGTAGGATGGACAGGGATCAAAGGAAAAAGGACTTCTTGCTCCAGAGCACACTCTGTGAGCTAAGTCCTAACCATTCATTTACCTGTGTACTTTCTGAGTCTGCTGGCACACACATTTCCATTCTGTTTTGAGTACTGTTCCATGACAATCTCAGTTTGTTTGAGGAATAGTTTGCAAGCAAGTTATATAAGTGATGCACGCACAGCACCCTTTGGCTGGTACAACTTTGGAGGAGATAATAAAAGCCATGGTTTGGAGCAGTGCTGAGTTTTTGGCTTTGTACTTTTTCATTTCTTCTCTTTGTCTCTTGCTTGATCTCAGTATCTTATTGTTTCTGTGAGGCAAAATTTTGGCCCTTGAAGCAGGTACACAGAGTATGGGCACACTTGTTTCTGTGGAATGACTCACAATTTCACCAGTTTCAGGTCCACAAAGTCCATAAGCCATGGGTGTTCAGGGAGTCATGGGGAATTTCCTGTCTGAAAACCAATAAAAGGAATAAGATGAATTATGCTTTCTTCTTCACTGTGCCTCACGTGAGTGTCATCCAGATCTTTTGTTTCATTTTTACAATGTGTTTATGAATATTGCTCCTGCTATCCAGAAAGAGGGACTTTGATCATACAGGACTGAGATATGGTGGGTACCTTGCTACACAAGAAGCCCAGGCTACCTGTCACAATTCTATACACTTGGTACCTACACAGAGGTACAGTCCTTAAATATGGTCGAGTCTAATGGAACTCCTTGAAGCTGCAAGCTGTCCAATGATATAAAGCATTCTTGCCCTCCACCATACTTTCCTGGAGATATGGATGACAATTCATTCTCTGGCTCTAGGACCCTGAAAGATTTAGCCTTAGTGGCAGGGGTTATTACTCCTAGTGTTCCATGCGCTGCACCCACTCCCTCCCCTTTGGATATGCTAAACTTGCATGCAATTATAGCACAAGAACCTATGTTAAAACCTCACATTGCTGCATCTATTATGAGACCTCCCAATAGGAAAACAGAGGATTCCTCATCACCAGTATTTGGATGTTAAACTTCAGAAAGTGCTCAAGAGTGCTATTAAAGATTATGGGTTATGAAACTCTTACTGTGGGTATTTTTGAAGGAACTGGACACTCTTATGAAATGGTTCGACTTCACTGGAAAAAATCAGTGAAGGGCATTGTTTCTACCATACAGTATCATATCTGGGAGTCTGAATATTTCCAGGGATGTGAGGCACAGGCCTGTATAAATTTAAATGCTCACCATGTTATTAACATTAATTTTGATTATTCATTTGGTACTCAAGATGATCATGGAGTTCAGGCAGGCCTTACAGAGGTAGCCACTAATAAGATTAAATTATGTGCTATTAAGGCATGGAAAAGGATCCCTGAACCCCTTCACACCTGGGGCTCTTTCATTGGAGTACATCAAGGGGCCAATGAGCCTTATATGACATTTGTGGACCGTTTCACAAGAGCAATTAAATATCAGGTGGATAATGAGGCCACTGTTCAAATTTTTTAAGACAACTGGCCTATGAAAATGCCAGTGAAGATTGCAAAATGGCCCTTAAGAAATAGCCACAGCAAAAGTATTTCTATAACAGAGGCGGTCCAAGCTTGTTGAAACATTAGTACTGAAGCTCACAATCCATGCCTGTTGGCTGCAGCCTTGAGGTCCCCACCAAACTGTTTTAATTGTGGAAAAACTGGACATATGAAAAAGAAATATAAACAGCCCAAGGTTTCTAAAAATCCCAACAGTCTCTGTCTGGTGCAGTCAAATCCAATCAAATAAAAATATATTTTCCCTCCAGAATTTAAACTCTATATAATACAATTAAAAATGGCTTTATTCACTATTCCTTTATATCTAGATGTTCTTAAATAGTTTGTCTTTTCACTTCTAATTTTAAATAATCATATGCCCATCATTCTATATTATTGATATATTCTTTCATAAGAAATAATGTATTTTCCTATGTATGTCAATGGTTTGTTCACCAAACTTTGCAGTTCTTCCTTTCATCTTCTCATTTACCATTGCATAGGCAAAATATTGGTGGCTGGACCTTCACTTTCTTATCAACATTTAAGCCAATTACAAATCACTCTTTCTGTAGCAAGTCTCAAAATCACTGACAAAAAGGTACAATATTACTGGCCTTTCATCTATCTAGGGCATTTACTCCATTCAACTTCTTCTGTTCTGTGAGTACCACAGTTAAATGGTTGCCAAGTATGCATGTCCAAATTCAGAAATTTTTACTTCATATTAATTGGGTTGGTTCTTGTTTTTCTTTAACTATTGAAATGTTTCACCCTTTATTTCAGGCCATATAGGGTCATAAACATCCAGCTAAAATCATACAGATTACCACAGACCACCTGAGCTCATCATAGTATAATACATAATTTTTCCCAGGCTATGGTGGACTGCATACCTCAGAGACTCTCTGTCTCTCTGTCTCTCTTTCTCTCTGTGTCTCTCTCTGTCTCTGTCTCTCTGTCTCTGTCTCTCTGTCTCTGTGTCTATCTCTCTCTGTCTCTCTGTCTGTCTGTCTGTCTGTCTGTCTCTCTCTCTGTCTCTCTGTCTCTCTTTCTCTCTGTCTCTCTCTCTGCCTGCCCACAGGTTCTTTTCTGCCCACAGGGATATTGCTGTCTCTTCAGGACAAAAGCTTATATTTTGCTGAGTGCTTACATTTGCCACATACTCCTGTTGGTTTTGTTTATCCATTTGTCAATACTCTTACTCATTTGATTTCTCATAATTTGTTATGCACTGAAAAGCTATTGGGCCACCATTTGGTGTTCCTCAAAATAAATCTGATTTTGAATCTCTATTATAGCTCTCAGCAATGCTTCAAGGTGCCTTGGCCAGCTTTGTAAGGACCATTCAGTATAATTTTCTTCAGTTTCCCCATTTACATTTATTCTCTTTACTCCCATTTTCTATAAAGTCCATCATATCTATGATTCCTAAAGGATGTACTCACTACCTTTATAAATGGCTCACTCCAGTCAGGGGTAATTGTCTATTATGACAAAGTTGTTTCAAGTTGGCAGACTTTCCACATGTTACCTCATACCCCTATCCAGCGCAATGAGCTAGCTGCTATCATTTTGGTCCTTCATCTCTTTTCCACTCGACCTATTAATATAATTCCTGATTCCTTTTATGCACTTAATGTCTCTCTCCATGTGTTTTATGCTACCATAGCTTCTGTTACTCTGAACCCTTCCTTATTCTCCTTGTTTTCACAACTTCAGATACTATTACAAATGCATTCTGTTTCTTTATTTTGGGCTTATATTCATAGTCACAAAAAACTGCCTGAGTTTCTTTAGCACTGAAATGATGTTGCTGATGTCTCTCTGTTTTTATTGATCAAATTGCAAGCTGTGCACTTTCTGACCAATCTACCAGATCATTAACCAAACAGTTTCACCTTCATCAAAAGCTTGTGACATTATTTCTGCCTGTGTATAATGTTCTTCCATGCCTTATTATTTCCTTTTTGCAGGTGTCAACCCTCGTAGTCTTCATGCTAATCAAATACAGCAAGTGAATGTTACACATTGCTCTTCCCTTTCTCCATTGCATTTTTTTTCTTTTCTTTGTACGTATTGTTATTATCATTTTTAAAGAATACAAAATAGTATTTGAAGAAAACAGCATTTTATATGGTAAAAGATTTCACTAAACAAAGAAATAGGAATCCATCAATGGTTGCTGTATTACATGATGCTATGTGCAAATTAGTTTTTCAGATTCCCAAATATAAGCATATAAGTTTTGTTTTTAAAAAAAGCAATAACTAAGAAGTTATAAGAAATTCAAGAGAGGAAAATCAGAGTTAAAACTAGAACTATAAGTATTAACTGCCTCTTTCTTTTTCATATATTCACATAACTATAATTCTCAAAGTAGAAAGAAGTAGGCAATAAATATTTAAAGATTTAAAATTTCTGAATTTAGTTCAACTTATAATACCACACTTCCAAGAAAAATGAACCTTTTGCACAAGAAATTTAAATAAAATCATACCAAGATACACAACAATGAAATTGTCCAAAACTTATTATAAAGAAAAAAATGGTTAAAGCATATAAATAAAAAAATTAACTATGGAAGAACAAAATCAAATAGCATCTTATTCCACATTACAGAGAAAAAAAGGAGCAAGTGTACAAGAAATTAGACTATTTAAAAGACTGAAAGAAAAAAGGATCCACTTTGAATTTTATACTTAGCAAACATACTTTTGAAAACTAAAAGTAAAATATTTTCTAATTATACAAACTTGAAATATTTTAATACCTCCAGATGTAGCGTGCAGTAGATAACAAAGAGCATAATTCAGAAGGCATGAGAAGTTGCAGTATGCTCTTGGATGAAG
>PVKA01015327.1:0-50327 GCA_004027165.1 Ctenomys sociabilis
TTTTTAAAAAAAAAAAAAAAATATATATATATATATATATATATATATATATATATATATACATATATACATACAACTTGTGTGTATATATATATACACATACACTTTTTAAATTTTGTAAATCTTACAAAAATATATGAACATGAGAACACTCCGTTCCTCAGCACCATTGGCAGGGGCATTGAATGAAACAATGTCTGTTCGTTTTTAATCTCAAACATTCTGAACAAAAACCTCTTTACCTCCAAGCTGAATAATATATAACTGACTTAAATACCTACAATTTTTAATTATCTAGTATTTTATGTCATTTTGGGATTGCTCTACTAACTGTCCATATCACGAATATGAATTATTCAGTTGAACGAATTGTCAATAGCCTTGCAAATTGTCTGTACAGTCTTACACCAGGAATTTATGCAGGTATTGGATCTTCACTAGACAAGAAGACATGAATGCCAATATGAAGAAAATTATTCTTCTTTGTGCAATGCATTGTTGATAGGAATTGTTTTAGTGTTCTTACCAGAATCTCTTCCTTCTCCATTTACCCCTTAGGCATCTGCCTTCCACAGTTGCTATTTCCCTTCAAGGCAAGTTGTGCCTTAGCTGGATGAATGCTGCTGATACAGAACCTCCAGCTAATGAGGGAAATATAACTCCTAACCTATTAGGCACCAGATACACCAAGTTTGTGTTCCCCAAAACTGAAGAATGAGTTCTAAAGAACACTGGAGGATCAGAGCAGAAAACAATCATTGAGAGAGAGCACGCTACAGCTACTGTGAGATAAGGGGCGTCCAGAGCGAGTTGCCAACAAGCCCACTTTCTGGATGAAGTTTTATAGAGCAACATCTCAAGGTGGGTACAATGAGGATTAAAGCTATGACCAACTGATAATATTACAAACACAGCCACTTAGGTAATACTGATCTCCAGTGGGGAAGCAAGTTACGCAGCAAGTATACATGGAAACAACAGAAAGCTCTCCAGTTCTGAGGGTGTGAGGGTCTCCATCACCCACCGAGGTGACTGATATTTCTAGACTTTGTTAGACTGGGTCTCACTTTTCCCCTGGGGAGGTATACAGGCCTGGTCATTCTATCTTTCAATTGAGGCCTGACCTCCAGCAGAGGCTGGATGTGTTTTTACCTTTTGTATTGACTTTTGAGGGACTAGACCTGTCTGACTGCCTATAATATTTCTACCTAACTTAGTTATCTATAATACTTCTATTATTTTTATGCAGATGTGAGGTATATGAAGGAAAAGAAGAGAGAAAGATGTAAGGAATAAATTAAAGAGTAAGTGTAGCAAGAGTATGTACTCTGTAGTGTGCCTGCAGAGTCCTTAGAAGGGTCTCTGTGCCATTGACAGGCATTAGCATATCTGAGGCAAGTGCTCCTTTATTCTTTTATTACAAGTGAAAACTAAATAATTAAATAATTTGCCCAGGTAAAGTCAAAACAGACATATTTCCATTCTATAGTAAAGTCACATTCAAAGGAACACAAAAGGCTTTTGTTTTTCTCTATAGATCTTTTGAAAGACTCAGAGTCTAAACAGGCATAGCACTCTTATTGAGTGGTTTCACCTGCTTGCTAAGTCCTTTTACTTTTGATCTCAAATGACAGAAATCCACTTTAGATTCCTCAAGCCAAGAATGGTTCAAAGGAGACTCTGGCAACTATGGGTGTTTTCCCTGAGGGCATGGCTAAATTCAGGGCCTTTGTGACACCTGGAGCTTTGAATGTTTCCCTTTCTCTCTCTGCTTTCCTTGTGTGAGAGCTCTGTTTTATTAGCAACTTCTTCCGTGCTGGTGAGGAAATTTGCTCCCAGAAGCTCCAGGCTCACACAGGCTACAACTAGAAATCTAAACATGAAATAGATACTTTCTCCTGCCTAGTGTCTGTATACATCATGCCATACGAAAGGCCAGTGCCTCTATGCTGTGGAGCTTCTGCTTGGTCCGCTAGGGCACACAGGGCTGGCCAAGTCATGAGGGAACTAAGGCTTTCCAGGACCACACAGAGAATGAGAAGCCAGGAGCAAGCACACTGTTCTCTGACAATGGGGAGAAAGACATCAGTCAGGTGAAACCCTTGAAATATCAGTCAGGATTCCGTGGAATCCTGATGCCCCACTGTCTCTCCCTCTGCTGACCCAGACCTCACCTTGTCCATACCATTCAGAAACCACCATTCCACACCCAGGCTGCCGTGTCAGGCCTCCCAGAGCTTCCACCAGACGACATTTCTGCCTGGCTATTCCCCTCCCCACCATCTCTTTCCAATTTAGACTTAAGTGTCAATCATTTATACTTTAATTTAATTTTTTGTAATGCTTTCCGCCAAACATTAAAATTTAAATCCTAAGTGAGCAATTAAGCCACTTAGGCTTAACTCCAGCCTCACAAGCAGAAGGAGGGAGCAATCTCCCTGCATTACAGAACGGCCTGCAGTGCTCATTTCCCTCTATACAGACACTGGCACAGAATCACCAAGGTCAAATTCTTCCTTGCTCAGGCAGATCACCAAAGCTGGAGGACAGAGCCTGGCTGTAGCCTGAACTGAGAATTCCTTCCATAGACAGTCACAGGGTTTCTGTTAGGCATGGAACAATGAGCATCCACTTCCCCTTCAGGAACTCACGAGGGCTCAGAACAATCTTGCCTCCTCTGGTTACCTAAACCCAATAGTTGACTCACCCTCATTTCCACCTATGTCTCTGTGTCTGAGCTGCCTCTCAAACACACTTGCACAATTTTGTTTGTTTTGTACTTCCTTTCAGTCTCAGAGAAAACATTCAATATCCCCTCACCCTTAGTCATTCTTGACTGCTTTCTTCTTTAACCTAAGTAAATCTTTTAGAAAGGAACTACCTACAGCCAGGCAGGGGGCGGAGAGCAGTACCTTGGCAGGATGATGGGGCAGCTTCCCAGGTGCTACAAACAGCAGGAGCAAATGGAAGGCGACATTTCTTTCCCAGCACTGTGTGGGGGAAGCTATTATTAAATCCACTGAGAACTCACACCTAGAGCAGTGGCTGTGAGATCTCTACTGCTGGGCCAACCTTTGGTTTTTAAATACACCATGTCCACAGTTGGCTCAATGTTTTTTCTAAATTGTTTCTTGTCAACAAATGAGTTTGCCTCCCACCTCTACATTTAATTCTGAAGCAATGTGAGTTCTATATTTGCTCTGCAAGCAAAACTAAAGTGTGGTATTGCTTGTAATGAGAAGTGTGTTGTATATTTCTTTATTTCTTCCACTTTCTTCTGGCTGTAAGGCATTGTTTCGTGTAACAGACTTACTCCCCAGGAATAAGACTTTGCTAATACAGGAATATGCACACCATCAGAGCTCAATTTCTGTAGCCTGTTGGTGACATTGTTCCCTTTGAGTTAATCGATAGACAATTACTATTTCTTTGGTATAAAAATACTTACTATAAATTGTTGTTCAGCTTTACCTTGCTTGTCTTCCTTAGAGCAATGTGTCTCTGGCAACCAGTGCCATTGTAGCTGGGGTTTCAAGGATAGCCTGAGCTATCTTGCCGGTAACATTCTGGATTGTCCAGGTACCTCTGCACCACTGTGGACCAACAAAAGAAGAACATTTGGAGATCTGTTTGCACAAGGGTACAATAAGCTTGTCTGAGGAAACCTGAGGATGAAGAATGAATGGCTATTTGTGCATAGCTGTGGTCGGGGGCAGCTCTGATTGTGATGGAAAGTGCAGGACTCTGGTTGTCTCTGGACCAGCTGTCCACATGCATGGCTTGGTCCTGCACCATCTCCTGCCAGATGTCTGCCTAAAGTGGAGTAAGAGTTCGAAGCCAAAGGAGAGACCATTCACTAATACTTCTGTAAGGCGTTAAGAGCAGAAAGATATGCTCCCTTGTGATCCATGTTACAAAGTATAACACAAAGGCAGTCTGTGAGCCCAGTGCTACTGTCCAAAGTGTGGTAGGCAGCTGACTTAGATAGAAATATTATAGGCAGTCAGACAGGCCCTTAAGGAGACAAGATGGAAGACAAGGTGGCTTTGCAACTTGGAAGAGACAGTCACTCCCATTTGGGCCAGACCTCAAGACAAAAGAGGAAACAAACACTGCTACATACTTCCCTAAGGATGAGTGTCAAGGATTGATACTCTAAATAGGAATCAATCACCATGAAAGAGCCTAAGTGAGTCACTAGCCCAACCCCCAATAGGAAGAGACCCTGTCCCATATTCAACTTTCTTCCCCATTTGGTACTGATTTAATCGACTTTACCTGAGCAATGGTGCCTGTAATCTCATTGGTTAACCATAGCTTTGTCCCACCTCATGCCCAACTAAGAGTTCCCATGTCTTCTCTACCTCCTTTGACCTGCCTCACCTCGTGGTTTTCCTCTATAAAAGACCCTGGAAGAGACAACTTCCTAGGGATGACCCACTCGGACCTCCCTCCTGTCCCTCTCAGACAGGAGCTTTCTTTCCCTCAATAAATATATTCTGCTTATAACCTCCCTTTATTTCTAAAATTCATTCTTTGGTTTTAGAGAACACAAACTCGTCCCAGGTAACTACCTTTTAGATTGGGAGATCAGTTTTTCTCGCTGCGTCATTTGGAGGTTTCCCTGTAATGAGAGGAGCAGAACACCAGAGTCACCAGGCACAGCCCAAAGCTTCTGACCAAGGAAGAGTAGGAGAAAGTCACAGGCAATGTGTGCCAAACCATTGACATGGGTTTGATTTTGCTCAGAGGGCTGCATTGTGCTTGGCTCTGGGAACGATTTGGCTTGGAGGAGAAAGGTGAGAAAGATGCTGCATAGCTGCAGACCTTCTAAGTTTGTGACTAGGGGCCGAGTCACACAATATGTACTCTACTAATAATAATTCTATGACCCTGTTTTCCCTTAGGTTGGATGTGGGAAGATAAGTGAATCATCGTTATAAGAATGCATTTATGAAAAAAAAAAAAAGAATACATTTATGAAACTGTTTTTTCCCTCAAAATAAAATTTTGACCCTACGTTATTCCATTTTCTAGTTTGTAAATGAACTGACATTTGGAATCTTGTTTTTTATGTCTGCTTCGTCCTGGAAAAGATGCCATTTCCAAGAGGTCTCCACAAATGTAGATTGTCGGGGCAGGTCCTGAGATTACGATATTGATTTCAAATTACAAATACACTTTCCCTGGGAAGAAGAGCAGACGGAGTCTTTAGCCAGCTTCTCCTGGGTAAGGGATATGGTTCCAAGTGGGATCTTTCAAAGACTACAATTCGGGAGCCTCTGTTATTTGCATTTTTGCTGCTAATTGCCCCTGCCCGTGGCGTAACCAGCAACTACGGGATGCAATTACTTCTCCGTGGGAACAATTACATGAAAACAGTTCTGCATGTGCAACTAATTGGAGGACACAAAAAGCGGCTGAAGGGGACAGTTGGGCTCATCCGGACGTGCTTCATGCACACACACACCAACCACAGAAGGCAGAGCAGTGGGATGGGGCGGTGACGCCTACCCTGGGCATTATGAAATGGAGCTACTGACTCCTGAGACATTTTCATAGGATTAACTTGTGGATTTGTTTTTTTAAATATCTTTTAAAAACATAATATTTTTAAAAATCTTTTATTTATTTATTCATTTGGTACAGGGTCTTGCTATGTAGCTTGGACTTGTACTGATCCTCCTGTGTCAGCCTTCCCAGCTCTGGCATTACAGGTGTGCACCACTACTCCTAGGTTTTGGTGGCCTGCTCAGTGCATCCTGGTCCAGCACAGCATGTGGTACCAGGAATTGAACCCAGCTCTTTACGCTTGCCAGGCAGGTGCTTAGACTGTTGAGTTATCACTTCAGCCCCATTTGTGGATTAAGAGAGAGAAAGAGGGAGAAAGAGAGAGAAAACAGTTCATGTTGGCTATGCATTTACCTATTGCTCAAGTGTATTGTAGAAGCCAAATCAAGATATGGCTCCCTCTACTTACACAGCTAGATTTCAGAAAATGCCAGAACTTTTAAAAAATTTTGTTTTACACACACAGTTCCGGCCCCTCTGCTGGATATGTCAACTAACTGCTAAGCCCTAGCACTAGGAAGGATGATGTGATGAGCTGACATCAAATCTAAGTGCCACAAGCAGCAGTTCCACTTGGCACAATGTAGCAGCAGTTTTACACAAACCATTCTAGAGTTTCACAGCAGCACACATAATGGACAGTGTCATAGCGCATCTCCACGCTTGGTTCAAATTTTAAATTAGATGTAGGAAATGAGAGTGCATCTAAGTCTACCATTATCCTATATCCCCATTGTGGTTGAACTCACACACACACACACACACACACACACACACACACACACACACATCCTATTATGCCTTTACCTAATTTTTTTCCAGGGAAGGCAGAATTTAATGTAAGTCCAAATCAGATGAGGATTTAGTGGGTCTGAGGAGAGTGCTAAAATTCAGTCACTAGCAGATGCTACTGTCTTAGTCCTGAGCACAAAGCCTGCACTTGAAAAAATATTAGGTTCCTAGAAATGCATATGTTGGGCTGAGGACGTAGCTCAGCAACACAGTGCCTGCCTAGCAAGCGCGAGGCCCTGAGTTTGATTCCTGGTACCAGTGTATATGCTACCATACAGAGGATCTAATACCGACGATCTGATTTAGAGTGGAAACATAACTAATACTTTGTCTATCATAATGACCTAGTAAATGAGAGAATAAAGAATCAGAGAGAATATGAGAGCAAGTTCCATGACAGAAAAGCACAGTTAGATTGGGTGTCAACACTAAGCCACCTGCAGTGACTGTGATCTCTCCACAGTGTCCCATCCAGGGGCCGGGGAGATGGCTCAGTGGAATAAGTGCTTCCCTGGCAAACACAAGGACCTGAGTTCAATCCCTGGTTCTGCCAATAAATAAATAAATAAATAAATAAATAAATAAATAAATAAATAAATAAATGGACCACAGTGTCCCATCCAAAAGTCTCCATTGGGGTGACCAATACCAACAGTATCCCTTAACCTCATTCCCCAAAGGCCAAGTAGACCCACTGTAGGCAATCTTTGGCCTTAGAAAAGTGAATCACAGATGGTGTGGAAAATACTTTATGGACTTCTAAGCCAGGCATGAATGTAGTTTCCAGCTTCTGTTGTCTCAAAGCATCCTTCTTCCACTTGCCTGTACGTATTAACAAGCAATAAACTCTCCAGTACTAGAAAAATGAAGCCATACAACCCTTGTGTGAAATATAAATTTCTACTTCAGTGGTTCCCAAGTCTGATGGCTTGTTAAAATTGGGGATTTGCATGAAAATATGTACTATCTGTGTCTGAACCTCACTTCCTGAGAGTCTATTACGGTCGGTCTTGGATAGGACCTGAAAAATAATACTTCTAATATTCCATTATGGTTACATTAGGGAAAAATAACCCTAGCCACACTGTCGTGATATAAGTAGGACGTCGCCGAGACTGACTCCTTCCATCATTGCAGCAAACATGTTAAGACTAAGCTGTCTCTCATCATTTAAGCACATTGAAAAATTTCAAATTTTAAGTCTGTGTAATTAATAACATGAATACATTAGAACTCCTTCTCAGGGGAAAATGCTAGGTGGTATTGAAGGTCTGATGTGGGTAACATGGGCCAGCAAGATAGCTCAGCGGACTAAGCACCTGCCATGTGCCTCCACCCCTGAGCACACTGAACAGTGACCCAGTCCGGTCCTGGTGGTGCCAGTCTGTAATCCCAGTACTGGGGAGGCTGAAAAAAGGAGGATCACTATGAGTCTCAGCTGCATAGTGAGACCTTGTACCAAATATATAAGTGGAAAAAAGAAAAGGAGTCCTTGATGTGGGTAATGTGATTCTTGGACTTGAGGAGACACTTCCTTAAACCCCTGTGAATAAGAGGAAAAATATTTTGCTGGAGGAGGAAGCTAATAAAATCTACACCTAATGGATATAATTCAGTAATCAAGATAATACAAAAGTAATGTTTTAATAAAATATTTTTATTATGTAAACAGTAAATACTCTTGAAAATACAATACTTAGAAAACCATTGTATGAGGGAAGAGCATAAAATCTTTCTTGTCCACACCCTTCTTCTTTTCTGACCCTTGCCGGTGCCCACGAACGGCCCCACCTCACAGGGAGCCGGCGCGGGGCCTAGCTCCAGGACCTTTCCTCCCGGATCTCCATGCATTGCCTGTGAGCATGTGTGTAGCTCCTTATATGCTCTTTCCAGGTTTTCCCCACCACTCCCAGTGAATTCTACACGGGTCGTACTCTCTCCAACACCATTTCACAGGCAGCTGCAGCCAAGTTCCCTATGGAAAAGCATGGTGGTCATCTTTTTAGCAAGTTTGTCACAGCCAATAAGTTGTCACAGTAGCTCACTACAGGCATCACACTCTCCTGATTGTCTTCACCTCGGTGACAACCCCTCGTGCTCTCTGCTGGAGTTTTTCTTACTCCTTGACTTCTACAGTTTAGTCACTTGCATGGCTTTTCACCCTCTTCTTTCTGTGCTCAATTTCTTCTTTCTTTTATTGAGAATGACTTCTTTTTTTTTTTTTTTTTTTGGTGGAACCGGAGATTGAACTCAGGCCCTTCTGTTTGCCAGGCAAGCACTTATTCCACAGAGCCATCTCCCCAGCCCCTCTTCTTTCTTTTTTTTGGCACTGGGCATTGATCAGGACCTTGCGCTTTGCCAGGCAGGCGCTTAGTCTACTGAGCTATCTCCCTGGTCCTCTGCATTCAATCTCTTGGTTTTAAATGTGATACAAATGCTGATGATGTCCAGGTTTATTTTCCTAGAAATGTGTTTCCACCCTGGATATCTCTCATAACTCTACATTTTGTGTTTTGGTTATTGCATGAATATTTCTTTACGTATGTCTGAGTTGTAACCTCTTAAAGGTTCAATCTCTAAGCAAAAGAACATTTTAGAATACTCAGTACTGCAGTCAAGTTAACCTGAGTTTAATTTCCTTGAGGAAGAACTGAAAAGCAATTGAAGTTAGTAAATGAAAGTCTAAGCATGGGACAGTGGGAATAAAACATACAAAAAGAAAATCCAAGCAAATTTTGTTGCCCAGTACTCTATCAGTTTAAAAATACTATATTCATTATCTATCATGAAGTAGGTGCCTACAAAAGAGAGGGGTAATGACTCTGACAAACAGGAATATGGCCCAGAAGGGTTCTTCTATCTCTGGGGAGCTACTGCCAATCAATTGCTCTTCTTGATGCTCTTTTGGCCAGATTCTATCTTTGTAGAGAAACATGGGAGTCAGAACCCTAATATTTTCACACTTTATAAGAATCTTACATGCATTTTAAAAGGTATCTTCTAGCAGAACAGCAACTTGCAGAGCACAGCAGTGGCAGCACCAGGCTTGCCCCTGCACCTGAGAGTCTCATAGCACTTCAATCTACTACCTAATTCAGCCTTCACAGTTATTCTCTAGAGGAACTAGCATTATGTCCATCTTTCAGAGGAGGAAACTGAGGTCCTGATAGAGTCCCGGCACCATCAGCACACCTCCCTGTGCTCTCTGAGTTTCGCGTTCTGGTGTAGGCGGTTTGCCCTTCAGGAGCCAGTGGAAGAAAGTCAGTCTTTTGATGTTTATCAATTCTGGGTTTCATGTTTTCTTGCTGTTGTTGTCTTTGCTTGTTTCTCCAGCCACTACTGTCCTGTATTTATTACTATAGAAGCCACATACCAAAGGAATCATACACATTTACTTTTTTGTGTTGGTGTTGTTGTTTTTGGGGTTTTTTTTTTTTGTTGTTGGAACCAGGGATTGATCTCAGGCCCTTGAGCTGGTCAGGGAAGTGCTTATTCCACTAAGCCATCTCCCTGGCCCCCATATTTACTTTTTGTATCTGGCTTATTTTACCTATCTAATGAACTATGTGTGATCTGACATGGCCTAGTTTTTTCCCAGCAAGCCCAGTGAGGTGACTTGAACTGATAGAACCATAGTGAATGGCTCCACTCGACAGTCAGTGGATATCTGAGAAGACGTCTGTGTCACTGTTTTGCTTTTCCAACCCCAAAATAAATAAAGGCAACAACAAGGACCATAGTTTTTATGTAACAGGAAAAGTAGCTATGAGTGAAAGACATATTCTCCTACAAGCAAGGTTTTCTTTCCCTCTGCTGTTTCTCAGCCTTTACCATCAACCACACGCTGGCTTCGAATGTGATGAAGGAGAACTTATCCTGAACCCTGCTCTGTGTCAGTGCCTCTGGATTATATCCATTCCTCAGTGGAAGATTCCTTCTAGAGGCCGAAACTGTTGAGAAGACACAGATAAGATAGAACATTATGGAAATGGTCATTGAGCACCGACAAAAATAATGTCAAATACATGTACCTATTTGGAAAAATCTGAAGGCAACAGAAGAAAAGTGACAGAATAGCTGAAACACAGAGGACAAATACAAGCAAGCAGCAGCAGATCAACAGTAGACACTGGGGGTTGGTTCGGCATGCCAGGGTCTTCCTGTTGCTTTTCTAGACAACTTACAAAAACCCCAAGGATGTAGGTATCATTATGTATGTCCCTCACATAAGGTGTCTTTCCTGGAGTGACTGTAGAATTGGGATTTTTCCCTCTCTGGACAACTTTAGATCATTGTAGGCTGTGATTCTAGGAAGATAAGAAAGCCCCACCCCCACCCCACCCCCGGGGCTGAGGCTGGGCTGAGGGAGGGAGGAAAGAGTGAGTGCCTTCACAGGGAGTGGAAGCCCAGGAGGGCAGGAGGCAGGATGAGTCCAGGAAAGATAGGAGACTGGGCCAGACTGTGAGTTGAGCAAGAAATGAATTTGTAGGTTATTTTTTAAAAAAATTTAAGAATATAATATAGTAAAATACATGAAAATAAAAAGCATTAGAAACAATACAAAATTTCATTAAGCAAAGTAATAGGAATTCAATAATGATTACTACACTGCATGATGTTGTCTTCAATTAATTGTTTAGGTTACTAGGCATAAACCTGCAAAAAAATTTTTTTTGCTTATATTTATTTTTCTTGTATTTTTTTTTTTTTTTCTTGTATTTAGGATAGGGTCTATCAGATTCTCACTATGTAGATCAGACTTACAGTGATCCTCCTGCTTTTAGCCTCCCAAGTGCTGGAATTACAGGCACGTGCCACTACACCCACTCTCAATCTCTGTCTCAGCATGCCTTGGGGCCAGCAGAGCACACCAGGGATCGAATCCTCAGCCTCTGCACTCTGCCTAAGCAGACACTTTAGCCCACTGAGCTATCAGGCCAGCAATCAAAAAATAAAAAATAAAATTAAAAAAAAAAATAACAAGAAAACAACAAAAAGAAAATTATAAGAAATTCAAAAGAAAAAAATGATTTAAAAATGTAAGGATGGATAAAAGTGTAGTGGTATTTTTACACAATAGAGTTACTGAGCTATAAAAATAAATTTGAGGCTTTTATATGTAAATGAATTCAACTGAATACCATAATTGGTAAGTGAAATAAATCAGATCCATATGTGCAAACACTGTATTGCTCGATAGTGTGAGAACTTGAAAAAGTTAATTGGAAAGGTACAATAGCTACTGCGAAAGGGAAAGACTGTGTTCCATGGGAAGGAAAAACTGGGATGAAGAAAAGGAAGAAAGAAACATGGGGAAAAGATATACTTATGTATGTATGCAGGATAGTTTGGATAACTACTGCTGATTCCTGCTTGTCTCAAGAAATGAATTTTTGTTCATTTGTCCACTCATTCATTCATTTCACAAGTACTCCTATAGGTTTACTATGGAGCAGGGACTGTTCTAAGGGCTATACATGGATTAATTAATTTAATACAAAAAAAAAATTGGAGAATGTGCTGATAGGACCCCCATCTTACAGATGAGGGGCTGACACACAAAAAGGCCAAATCCCAGGAGTGCAGGTATCTTGCTAAGCCACCGATCAGGGGATTTTTGTAGCAGTGAGGTTGCCCCAACTCACTCTATAGATGATACTCTCTGTTCTGACTCACAAGACTGATTTTTGCTATGGAATTTGCAAAGTCCAAAATATAGATTTGAAAGACTTGCAAGTGAGGTTCAAAGGATAGCACACAAGTTCATGTGCCTTAATTCAAAACATTTATGAAAAGATGAATTTATTTCAGTAGCATGGGAGAGATAATATTCAGGACCTTCTAAGTTGCCTATATAATTTAATTTATAAAAATAAGCAAGTCCCTTCCTGCTGCTTGTGTGTTCTCATCTGCTGAGGAAAGGGTAGGGATCGATGTGTCTCGGTTTAGGAAATTTAACTTAACTAAGAGTCATTGCTCTTTTTTTTTTCAGTACTTGGGATTGAATAAAGGTCCTTCATACTGCACTACAACCCTAGCACTTCTTATTTTGTTATTTTGAGCAGGTTTTCACTAATGTGCTCAGGCAGGCTTTGGGGTTGAGGCCTATCTGCCCCAGCCTCCCAGGGTACAGGCACTACAGACATGTACCACTGTGCCTAGTGGGGCATTGTTTCTAATAAACAGTTCATGAGCAGAGGGCTGACTAAAAATCCACACACTTCATATGATTCTACCATAAATAAATACATGATGTGCTCTTTTTGGGTTCCAGGATGGAACACTGCTAGATCTAGGGAGGTTTCAGAGGACAAGTGCCGATCAGCTGAACCAACTTGTGTTCCTCTCCTCAGTGTTTCTGCTCCCTTTTATTTCTTGTCCTTTGAGCACTTCCTCATTAGTGTCTCTGAGCCTCTAATTTTACAGTTCCACCATTTGACACTGAATTTACCTTTTTTTCTGACAGGATCTGCTGCTTTATCTTCTCCCTTTTCTGACTCTACAGAGATAAAAATCTAACTTTTCAATGAAAATTAAGTCTTGAACATAAAGTGGGCTCAGAAATAGACTTAATTGGCTCAGAAAAAGGAAAATGATTGAATGAGCCAGATAACTGACCCCAGTCCAAACCCAACTTTCTATCCAGCATAATTAACTTCGTTTTGTTCACTCATTTTGTGGAACAAACTATCTAGCTTTGAAAGGTCTGTGAAATATAATCATACAACACAGAGAGTAGGCGGATGGTGACATCTCCCACAGAAAAGCAACTGTACCGACCTGAGTTGTTACTGGCTTGAACCTAACTAAGCTGGAACAACCTCAGGCATAACTAGTAAAGAAACTAAGATTCAAGATGAAAAATTTAATTTTCCATGGAGGGTTAATGCAGCAGTTGCATCAGGAAATTCGAGTTTAGGCCCACAGCAAGCCTGCCTGCGACCACCCCGCTCTCACTGTAAGCCCGCAAAGAGGTGCACTTGCAACCAACGCCCTGCGGAGCCGCAGTGACGATCCTCAGAGTGGCCTGTGGTAGGCACAGCCCTCTAGCCTGGCCCCACCTCTAGGTTCTGAGGTGCTCCCCTGGCGTTCTCTGAGGACCTCCGTGGTCTCTTCTTTTCTACCTAGTTTTACTAAAGTGGGGGTTCAGATAGCCCTTTGGTTTGTGGCCCAGTGTGAAGTTGTTCCACATGACTTGGTCGCACAGTGCAGGCCTGGGTTCCACTTTGTTTCTCAAAATCGTCCACTGCCTATACCAAGCGGGTGCTGCCTTGGGTCTGGAACACAGATCATTCCCCACTGCCAGCCACAGCCTCTACACACGAAAGCTACTTTAGTGAGAAATTTTTCCCAGCTGAAGCAGCTCTGCCCCCAGAACACAGGCTTCTCTGGGTGTGCATTAACAATGCGGACTCAGCACCTTCTGACTCTAAGCTCTCTCCTCCCACCCTGCTCACAGTTTCTCCAGTTTCTACCAGCAAACGATCAAAGCTCAAGGTCTCCAAACTACAGAAGACCACAGTAGTTCAAATCTCAGGGGATCCGAAGGCTGTTCATATGTATGTGGATCGAAGATTAGCACGGTAGTGAGAAGGAACCTGTACAGAGAAAACGAAGGTGACTTACTTCTGCCCGGTGTCTGTTCTGAGGATCAACAAAGGAGATGACCATCGCATCCCCTCACGTGGCAGTGAGTTTCTTCTGTGTCAGAGGGACTCATTAGTTGCCCCCCCCGTTATAAAATTTATATTTGATGCCAAGTTACCAGCCACTTGAGATATGACTTCCGTTGTTCATGCAACTTTTATGAAAAGGCTACCTTCTAGTTGAGGGAGGAAGGGCGGTCTGTGGCACAGAGCTTAATCCCACGTGCGGAGTGATTTCCTCTTTCATGAGATGCAGCCCCAGGCCTTCACCAAATGTTGAGCAGATGTTGGTGCCTGTTCTTCAACTTCCAGAACCGTGGACACTTCCATTCTTTATGAAGTACCCAGGATCCAGGAATTTTTTATAACAGAAAACAGACTAACCCAGGAGTACTGGATATTGCAACGTATATTTTCTCATTTTCCTTGCAACTCAGGATAAGACATTGAGACCTAAGAGTTGGGCTCACAGTATGACTTTCAAATACTGTAGGTACTTTTATTTCAATGGGCTCTTTCCTCCCTGGAAACATTTTTAAAAATTGTTTTGCTAATATCTCATATCACGATAAAGACAAATAAAGCCAGCGTTAAAACCTTTTCTCCAATGTAAAAGTTATTTTTTCCTTTAATTTTAAAATACATTAAAACATTTTCACAAATCCCTAAAAAATACTATAGGTTCTAGCTGCTTAACCTATTGTGCTGTGATGTGCATTATGGGTCAGTGCCGAAAGAAGCAATAATGAGAAGACCTGATGAATATAGCTTCAGAGGTCTCGCTGAGATTAGTCTCCTGAAGTGAGTCCAGAGCCTCAGAAGCATCTCACATTTATTAAGGGCTAAAGGCAGGCTAAGGAATGTGCATAATTACTTTGGTGAACACAAACTACTTTCTCTATTGACTTCCACCATTTTCCTAACACTAGGTCCACACAAATGCTAGCTGAAAACATCCCAGCAAGGAATCAAAGAACAGGGGCCAGCAGGAGAATCTGTTATCTGCAGCCTTGAATCCAAGTGAGACAGCACCTCTCCCTGGGCTCTGACTATTGTTTCCTGCTCCCTTAGGACATTAGACTTTTGTCTCATATCTGTATTTCTATAATTCCCTGCTTTTGTTTTTAAGCTGAAATTTTTTGAAGCATCAGGGCAAATTTGTTCTACATCCTCCAAATCCTCAGTGCCTAGTGGAAGGTGGTTCTGTTAAGAAATATACAGTGAGGGCTTGGGAGATAGCTTGGCAGCATAAGGACCTGCCTGGAAAGTGCAAGGTCCAGAGTTTTATCTCTGGTGCCACATGCTGAGACAGCCTCAGGACCTGAGGCCCCAAAACCGGGCATGCTGGTACATGCCTGTAGGGCGCTAGGGAGGCTGAGACAAGAGGCTCACTATGAATTGACCTGCATAGTGAAACCCTATGTACAAATAAATAAGTAAATAAATTAATAAACAAATACCCCATTGAGTACCTGTTGGTGAGTAGGTGTAACAAAAAGTTAAGTTTAAGGATGAAAGCATAATATCCTGGGGGTGGAGGTTTGAGAAAATCCTTCACTGCGCTTCCTTCTTTCTATTTGCACTGTGCTGGTCTCCCTGCTCTCAGCCACACTGCTGTCCAGATCTTCAATTCACTTTGAAAGGTGACAATACTTGTGTGAAGGGAGGCAGCATTCCCTGGACACAAGTCACCACAACTCTCAAGTAATAGAAGACTGAAGTTTCCAATTTGAAAAGGAAATTGTTTAAACACATAAACAGAAATATCAAGGATAAATTTTGTCCTCTATACAAGCATTACTACAGCTCTTCTAGCATTAGTCATAAAAATAAAATCTTTAAAAATGTTTACAAAGTGTTACGGCCCTCTATCTACAGCCATGTCTCGCGTGCCCTGTGAAGCTTTCAGGGCTGCCTGGATCTAGAGTGGTGACACTGGGGTTAAGAGTTTGAGGCACTAAATTAATCCACTGATTGGTTTAGCATAATTCTGGGGTGTATACAATAGGACATCCCAATCTGAGTGTGGGTGGCACCACCCCAAAGTTCCATAGTCTGATTGGGATAGCTGGGAAAGGAAATCTCACTTTGCGGACAGCTGCTTCTGCTGGTTCTGCACAGCTACTGGCTGCTTCCTGCCTGCTGTGCTGTGGGCTGTTTCTCCTCTGTAATATTCCTGTACTATGCTGCCCTGCCTTGGAGCCAGTCAACTATGGACTGAAACCTTTATAATCTATGAGCTGAAATATACCTTTCCTCCTTTAACTTGGGAGTATCAGGTATTTTTCCCTGGTAGCTGAGGACAAAGCTGTCATCCTGCTTTTTAGGGATTAATTGAGTACACAGTGTCATGATCCAGTAAGTCACAAGCATAAACCTGTAAGATCTGCAATTCTTCCTGCAACCTTTCACATTTGTCATCATCAGAGCTTAATAAAAAGTGACAACATATTAATGATATTTTTTTCAGTTAACGGCCCTCATTAACTTGGTCCCCTACTTTGTTTTACAGATGACCAGAATGTAAGATGGGATCTAAAAGGACTTTCAAAATATATTTTTAGTTCACTTTAACTTAACATAGATATATTAGGAGTCACACTTAGTAGTAAATTTTGTGTTCTCAAGTAAGGATTGGGTGCTAGAAAACTAGAGAAATTAAAAAAAAATTTAATAACTTCAGGGCTAAGTGAATTGAGTTTTGATCTTGGAGTATTTGTAGACAAACCATAGCGTTTGGGCCAAGTCTACTCTGCTACTGTTTTTATATGGCCCAGGAGATAAAATTTGCTTGTATATTTTTATATTGTTAGAAAAAGGGCATATAATACTTACTGACATGAAAATCATATAAATCATGTGAAATTCAAATTCCAGTGTAAAAACGTTTAGTGACGTGTGAAAAGTGTGTGAAATTCAAATTCTGGGGCCCATAAATAAACTTTGATTTGGAACAAGCCCATACTAGTTCATTTGTGAACTGGTAACTTTCATGCTAAAGAGCAGAGTTGAGTACTTGCAGTAGAGATGGTTTGACCCCTAAAACCTAAACCATTTACTATCTGGAACTTTAAAGAAAATGTTTGACCTCTGACTTCAGAGCATAAGAATTCCTACACAGGGCCAGGGCCAAGTTTCTTTTACTGAGCCCATGATAGGAATTAATGATATTAGTAGTTAGCTTATGTTGATCTTGTACTATATGTGAAACCCTGTGCTAGAAGTCTGTATCTATTCTCTCTATTAATTCTCACAACTTAGCAAGGCAGATAATGTTAAACCTTTTTTTTTCACTCTAAATCAAAATTTTTTAAAAAATTATTTGATACAGTGTCTTGCTATACAGTTCAGACTCATAGTGATCCTCATGTCTCAGCTTCCCCAGCACTGGGATTACAGGCGTGCACCACCACACTGGGTTTCAGGGCCTGTACGGTGTGCCCAGGGTTCTGGAGCCAACATAGCATGTGGTACCAGGAATCCAACTTGAGACCTTGTGCTTGTCAGGCAGGCACTTATGCCATTGAGCCATCTCCGCAACGCTCATTTTCTTTATTAGTTCAAGTTTGCAGTACAAAATATCCACATTTTTTGTGTAGAGTTAGTAGATGTACATAACACATCTCTGTTACTTACATCCCTTTCCCTTCCCTCCCCCACCTCTCTTGATGCCCCTCCCTTTTTATAAATGAGTCAAATGAAGCTCAGAGAGATGAACTAACTTGTCTTAGCAAGTGGCCGAATTGGGATGAAAATCTAAAACTAAAGTCCATATGCCTGAGCCTGTTGTCATTGACCTCCCAAGGCTGTCTTGGCATAACAGATGCTTACCACTAGTACTCCTCCATGAGTAAAGACTGTAACATTTGTTATCTATGTCAGTTTGGACTACTATCCCACAGGCTGGGTGGCTTAAACAGCAGGAATTTGTTTCTCACTATTATGAAGGCTGGGAAGTCTAACATCAAAGCATGACCTGGTGTCTGGTGAAGTGTGCAGACAGATTTGCATTCTTCTCACTGTTGTTCTCACATTGTGGAGAGAAAGGAAGTGGCTCTCTCCTGTCTCTTTTTTACAAAGACACTGACTAATCCCATCCTAAGGGCTCCACCCTGGTGACCTAATTACCCCTCAGAGGTTCCAGCTTCAAAGACTATGGGGACTTAGGATTTAACATTTGAATTTTGCAGGGAGGCAAACACTCAGTCTACCACAAATATATCTCGGTCAATTTTCTTTCATTGCTGAGAAAAATACCCCCCCCCCCCACAGAATTAAAGGAAGCAGTTTGCAGAGATTCACATCTGTAGTCAGCTGGCTCCAAGGCAATGTGGCACATGACAGTGGGACACCATTCATTGTGGTAGAAAACAGAAAAAGCCACAAGGGGTGGAGCTTTGCAGGGTGGACAGAAAGTATCAAAAGCAACAAGGAGAAACAGACTGTTTCTGTCCCTTATATTGTGGGCAGACTACCCGCTCTAGGGCAGGTGTAGTACTCACACCCTTAATCCTAGCAGGACTGTGCCAAACCAATCAGCAAACTGATTTACCAGTCACACATCTTTTATCCCAAGATCACACACTCTAGATTCAGCCACCTATGAAAAAGCCCTATGACTGCATGAAACTTTGGGGAAGCAACTAGACACAAACCAAATGAACATACTAACTCCCATGCAAAGTAAGGCTTCCTTTTCTTTGTCCTAAATTTACAACTTGGCATAGCTTCATACAGAAGTTGTTGGTCTAGTAATCTTGCTCTGAGTGAGTTTGTGTTTATTGAGTTATAGCTTCCTTGTTATATTTCAGTCTTATCCCCTTCTAAGGATTTTTTCAGGGGAGATGATTTTCCTCTGCTGTCTATACATGGAAATTTCTTCACTCTTCAAGTCTGTTATGGTTTTGCTTGATTTGATTTGATTTCTTTAAAAGCAATGACCAAAACAATACATTATTCTCCCAGGTTCAATAAACTAGCAGAATAAAGTTTATTTTCATTCTCCCTGTCTGTCTCAATGATGCATAGCATTTTGGTGTTGTATTACTTTATCTTTTTAAAGGCAACAGAAGCAAAACAGGCAGTTTTAAAGCTTATAATAGCTTCCCAATCACATTCTTAGAACATAACTCCTCAGATGCAATGGCCATAATAAGATGCTCTTATTATTTTCTCCAAGTATTTTGAATATCATTTTCCTCAACAGCTTAAAGATTTTAGTCCTCATTATGGAGAGAAGGACACAGTACATGGTTCTCTATGATACAAGTGTCTGTTTGTGTATGTGTGTGTGTGTGTGTTGTTCCTGCACCGGAAATGGGTACCCAACGAGGCAAGTAAGAGTTATATTCCCTTACAGGAATTTTCAAATATCCACCCAAGAATACCCAATGTGACCTAATCTCTGGATTCCAAGTCTTCAATCATTCCAACTACACAACTACATAACTACACAGTCACAGTTAGATATATCTCTTAGTAATTAGCTTCCACTTTAGAGGGATGGCAGTGTGCCCAACAGAGACTTTCTAAAAGCACTTTTGCTTCTTTCAAAAGAATTGAAACAGTACACTCATTTTCTACTTGTCTTATTAAATATACTTTTAGAAAATATATTTATGCCAGATTTCTGAGTCAAATTTCTTTTAATTTTTTTATTTAATTTATTTATTTTTTATGTATTTGGCACAGGGTCTGACTATCCAGCTCAGACTCAGTGATCTTTCTGTTTTTTTTAGCCCCCCCAGCACAGGGATTACAGGCCTGTGCCACCACACCCAGACTCAGTGGCTGGATGAACATGCCCTGGGGACGAGGCTGGTGTGGCATGTGGGACCAGGATAGAACCCTGGTCCTTGTGCTTGTCTAAGCAGGCACTTAGTCTGCTGAGCCATCTTGCCAGCCCTCTGAGTCAAATTTCATGTTAGCTCAGTGAAATAATCAACTGAGGGAAAGTGGCAAGAGTTAGGCCTGATAGACCCTGATGTACATATCGTGGTTCTCTATGATAACCATTTTAGAGGGCTATAAGACTCAAGATTATCAACCTGAGGGAAAACAACTCTAGTGCCTGACTAGCAGGTAATCTCTAAAACAAAACGTTCCATTGATAAAGCACTTTCTGGATGCACAAACTTTTTCAAAGTTTGTGTCAATGTTTGTCATTACCTCTCCTTTCTAAAATATTCATGCTTATTAAGTCCAGGCAGATAGCTTCTTATGTACTAAATTTTCTCAACTCCCTCTGGAAAACCTAATGAAAAATTCATCCACTTTCACTATTCAGAACATCCTTATCCTCTACTTGATTTGGTTTTGTTTTGTTTAAAAAAAAATTAGAAGAGAAATACATAGAATTAAATTTTAAAAAACCTTTTATGATAAGGGATACCAAGTGTATGGCATCTCTTTGAAATTGTCCGGAGTCCATCTTCACCATGGTGAGAATCATACTGTCCTGAGTCCTAAATTCCTGGTGATCTTGAGGTAAAAAGAGAAGGGGATCTCTATTGCTGTGATAGAGGAAACATAGCTGTGAAAAATTGATATTTAGTTAAAGCATTGCTGAGTTATATAATGATTGTAATAAATTACTATGATAAAGCAATGCATAGAGATATGCATAAAACATTATTTTCTGAAACAGGATCTTGCTCAGGCTGGTCTTAAACTTGAACTCATTGCATAGCCCAGGGTGGCACTGAATTTGCAGAGATTTTCCTGTATCAGACTCCTAAGTGCTGGTGATTTTCTTATCTAGGGAAAATTTAAAGTAGAAACTTGTCTGACCTAGCACAGATCTTTTTTTTTTTTTTTTTTTTAAATGTATTTGCTTGTTGCAGGGTCTCATTACACAGCTCAAACTCATGGTGATCCTCCTGCTTTCAGCTTTCCCAGTGCTGGGATTACAGGCACAGGCCACTATGCCCAGACTCTGCCCAGCTAAACCAGTCCTGGGGGTGTGGCTGGCTTGGCATGTAGTTTTGCAGATCAAACTGTAGTCCCTGTGCTTGCCTAATCTTGCCTAAGCTTGCCTAAGCAGGCACTTTAGTCTGCTGAGCTATCTTGCTGGCCCCTAATGCAGCTTCTAAAATCAATGTGTAATGTGAAAACCACATATAATCCAATGGAATCTCAAAAAAGACTCAGACACAGTATTCCCAGTTTTGTGTTTACAACTGCATATAGAATATACCAAATATAAAGACTATACGTGCCAGGTATGTTTGAAGTATTTTAATTTCATGAGGACAATAGAAGTTGACTAAAAGTATGAATGTAATATGATTCTACTGCACTTCACCTCTTCCAGACAGTGAGGAATAAAAGATAACAATGATGATATTGACATGCTCACTATGACTCCTGGTAGGCACTAACGCCACCAAGACGGGTCCAAGCCTGGTGTGGTCTCTTTTCATATTATAGAGCAATGGTAAAATAATTGAAGTATATATCATATGCTTCAATAAAAGAGCAACCCAATCTTTTGGTCCTTCCTGTCCAGTGATAGCAACACTTTCAGAGCTTTCAATGATATAAACAGCCTTCTGTGTGCCATATATTTACCATCACAGTCTACCTCTTCTTTTGTTTTTATATCGTTCTCTGTGACTGGTCGGCACTCTGACTTCACAATATCAATGTCTTACCAATAGTCTGAGATAGCACTTAGCACAGACCCAGAGAAACTAGCCTCTGACATTTCTTCCTATAACCTCCCCTTCCCCTCGAGGATGTCCATTGACAAAAGATGTATCACTTGGGTGATTTTCATTTGCTGACTCAGCCTGTGCGTGTTTTGTGAATGGAGATTTCCTATTCCACCTACCCCCAGAGATGAACTGACAGGAGAATTATTTAGTCATGCTCTTTACTCCTCATTAAACAAATCAGAAAGAGAAAGAGGAAAGAAATAGGTGACAATGTGCATAATTCTCACATAAAAGTCATCTGGATTAGACTTACATTACAGAAACTCTGAATCTTTTGATGGAATAAGGCAGAAACAGCCCAGAGAAGATTCCAAAGCATTCTTGAATAATCAAAGTCCAAGGACAGCACATCAAGGTCTCTGAAAGATTATAGTTGACCTGAAGCCCACAATGCTACCAGGGAGCTCAAATTAAAAAGAGCACCACCATTCCCTTGCTCAAATTGGGTCCAACAAGAATGTAACCTGAGAATGGACTACACTTTGACTAACACAAGGACACTCCCACCTTCATGGTCAATTTGACTGAATTAAGAGACTTTTGGAGATGTGATTGGAACACAGGGTGCTGTACCCATCAGTGGTTTAATCTACTAGTAGGAGGTGGGCCCATGGGTGGGCACACCTGTGGGTCATATCTTTTACCAGCATCACTCCCCTGCTCTGCTTTCCAGCCAACATGAATGAAGCACTTTGCCTAATCAGATTCTTCCACCACAATGCGCCTGCTGTGGAGCCAGCTAACTATAGATTGCATGAGCCAGCATAAAATGTCCCCCTCTAAGTGGTAGGAGTGATGGCTGCATCCTGGCCACTGGAAGGTGCATCCACACAACTAGGAAAGAAAGTAACAAGATTAATGTTTTTCATCCATGGAAAAATAATTGAGTAAGTTAAATTGTACTTGTCATTTACTTCATGAGATAAAAATGCTCTAAAATCTGATATATTATAAACTCTTAATCTTTCAATACATGTCAAAAGTATATTAAGATGCTTGCGAGGAAAGACAGGATGAAAGTTACGGACTACAGGTTAGTAGCTTTTAGAGAAGACCTTCATGGCTCTTTTGAAAATCGTAGGATGTTAGTTATTACCTCAAGGGATCACCCTGGATGCACAAGTGTAATTCATTAGAGACCATGTAAGCAGAGACAATCACACATAAAGCAGCTTTCAGGTAAATCTTTAAAAGATGATTTCCATAATCAGTGCTGGAATTAAAACTATTAATAAAGTTTAACACCATCTCACTACAGAGAAGAAATGCTGAAGGAATCCAATCCATTTTTAAAGAGCAAGTACTGAAGAGCAAATTTGGAATGAAGAGGCAATATGTTGATAATAGACACCAACAAAGACACAGAAAATAAGATCTAAAGTAAAAAGAAAAACAACAGAAACCAGCTGTAGAACTAAATGTTGGAATTAGTAAATAAGAACTTTTCAGTTGTCATAAATGCAGGTATCATAAATATGTTTTAAAACTTCATAATTATTACAGAGATGGCAAATTCTGTGAAGAAATGGACACTAAGTAACAAATGGAAATTCTAGATTGGGAACTTAAATATCAGAAATGAAAAATTATTTAATAGCATATTATAAATAAAAGGTAAATGTAAACAGCAGTGAACACAGATAAAAAGAAATGATTGAATTACAAAAACAGAGAAAAGAACTCAAACACTGTTCTGGGGCCAGCCAGCCAGCTCAGCGGATTAAAGTGCCTGCTTAGGCAGACCCAGGGGCCAGGGGTTCTATCCCCGGCCTGCCACGCTGGCTCTGCCCTGGAGGCATGCTGAGTCAGCGATTGAGACTGGCCCATGTGGCGCGCGCCTGGAATCCCAGCCCTCGGGAGGCTGAAAAACAGGCAGGATCACTACAAGTCCAATCTGTGTAGTGAGACGCTGTAGACCCTGCACTAAATACATTTAAAAAAAACCAAAAACTAAAGGCCTTGGTGATCTATTGGATGATATCAAGGAGTCAAACACATATATAATTAGTTTCAGGAAACAAAGAGAAGAGTTGTTTTGTTTCATTGCAACACTGGGGATCAAACTGAGGACCTTGTGCTTGCCAGGCAGGTGCTTAAGCCATTGAGCTAACTCCCTAGTACTCAGGAAACAAGGAGACAGAGAATCATGCAGGAAAATATACTTAAAGAAACAATTGTTACAAATATCAATTTACAGATTAATTTCAAAAGCAGATGGATATAAAGAGACATCATAATCAAACTGATGAAAACTAAAGAAAAAGAGGAAACTCTTGAGCCAGGTGTCATGGTGCATACCTGTAATCTCAGCTCTTCAGGAGGCTAAGGTAGGAGGACAGAAAGCTCAAAGATAGCCTGAAATCTTTCTGAGACACTGTTTCAAAGTTAAAAAAAAAAATTACAAGAACTGGGAACGTAGTTAAGTATAAGAGTGCTTGCTATCAGGTTCTGATAGCAAGAGGACCATGGTTCTACCCACAGGCTGTGGAGGTGAAGGTAGACATGAAGATGAAGATGAAGTTAGAGATGAAATAGAGGAGGCGATGAGGATTAGGATGGAGAAAGAGAAGGAGGGCGCGGAGGTAGAGGTGGAGATGGAAAAAGATACGAAGCAGGAAATAGAAATGGCGATGGAGATAGGGGAGGGGGAGTAGGTGGATGGGGTCAACGGCAGAGCTGGAGGTGGAGATGGAGATGGGAGTGGACATGAGGGTGAAGATGGGGCAGAGATGAAGACCGGGATGGACATAAAGATGGATAGAAGGAGGAAGGACAGAGAGAAAAGATATAACATATGGGAGAAGAATACAAATAATATCTTTCCATCAAAAAAAAAAAAAAAGGAAAAATAGAAGCCTTAAGATAAGGAAAGTGGGGCTGGGGAGATAGCTCAGCAGTCTAAGAGCCTGACTGGCACATGCAGGGACACCTGCCATGCTGGCCCCAGCCTGGATGGGCACAGCAGGCCACTGAGACCGGGGGTGTGGTGTGTGCCAGTAATCCCAGCATTGGGGAGGCTGAAACAGGAGGATCACTACAAGTCCCAGCTGTGTAGCAAGACCATGGACCAAATACATCAAAATAAATTTAAAAAAAAAGATTTATGAAAGGGCTACAAAAAAAAACCTATTAATACAAACATGTTCAGATACATAAAAACAGAACTTGTCACCAATAGTTCAAGGAAAATTAAAAGAAGTTCTTCTGGTTGGTGGGATGTAGGATTTCATGTAAAGTTTTCCCTATAGGAAGGATTTAGGAATGCTAGAAATAGTAAATATTTGGATAAATACAAATATTAAAGGATTTCCTACCTCTTTTTTTTTCTACCTCTTTTTTTAAAAGGCAAGTGTTGAAAGCAAAATTAATAGCATTATATTCTGAAAACTATAATCTACACACATGTAAATTATATGACAATAATATGACAAAAGAGGTATAATCTAACTTCCAGCGGCCTCTGGTGACTTAATTCATGTGCATAGCTAAATGCTGAAGGAATCTAAATAGAATATTCAGTCATATTTAGCTGAAAAGAAAGCAGAAAGTGAGAAGAGACAGGATAGTACCTGGAGCTGTAATGGCCAAGACTGCTGAAACCCGATGAAGGGAGTTGTGAAACAGCTAGCTTGCAGAGGCCTTATCTTTAGAGTGGGTATAATTAACTGGGAAGAAGTCCAGTTTCTAGGACTGTGGTCTGCAGACCAGCACCAACAGCATTTCCTGAGAGCTTCTGAGAAATGCAGAATGCTGTGCCCCTCCAAAATCAGAACTAACAAGATATTCAGTTGATTCTCACACAAATGACGATTTGAAAAGCATTACTGTGGAGTATCTTCACTTTCCCTGTTTTGCTTTTTTCTATCACTTGTTTTAAACAAAATTATGATTTGTATATTTAATCTTTTTCTAAAGAGAAAAAGTGGAAACAATGATACAGAATTTTATAATATCATAGGAAAATAACAATGGTTATTATAAATATATTAGTATCTTCAAAGTAGTTGTAAGATTACAAGCTATAGGCATGAAAATTGATCAAACAATATAAAACAGGCTGTACCTTTTAATGAACTAATAGAAATTAGTACTATAATTATTTTAGCTATCTTGGAGAAAAGGGAAAAGGAAAAATGTATAGATAGATAGATAGATAGATAGATATTAGATCTTTTAGAGTGATACATGGTTCTCTGAAAATGTCACTAAATGTGGATACACATATATGGTTTTATTTCCCCAAGTTTTCTAATCAAAAGTCACTTCTATAAACCCACTGGAAGATAAAATAGCTAAAACACCTGTAAATGTATGTGTTAGGATTTTCTAAGGGACAGCCAAATGCTCAGCAGATTAAAGCACCTGCAAGCAGGTGCAGGGGCTGGGGGTTCGATCCCTGGGCCTGCTGTGCTGGCCCCGTCCCTGAGGCACACTGAGATGGCAATTGAGATGGGGCGTGGTGGTGCATGTCTATAATCCCAGCTTTTGGGAGACTAAACAGGCGGATCACTACGAGTCCTATCTAGTAGTGAGACTGTGAACACCCTGTAGACCCTTCCCTAAAAATAAAAGGATTTTCTAAAGGAAACCTTAATAGTCCAAGATTAACAAATGGGTTTGTATCAGATTAAAAGCTTCTCAACCAATTAGTAAAGAGAAAGCCTACAGAATAAGAGAAAAATTTCCTCAGAGGACTAATTACTAGGATATACAAAGAATCAGAAAATAATTAAGCCACTTAAAAATTAAAGATTCAGTCAAGAAATGAGCAAGAGAAATGAACAGACATTTCACGGAGGAAGAAATCTAGTCAACAAATACACAAAATACCACCAGAGGATGCAAATTAAAACAATACTAAGATTCTATCTTACTCCAGAAACATTTATTCAGAAATCCAATAGCAATAAACACTGATGAGGACCTCCTTCTTTATTGTTAGTGGGGATGTAAACTAGCACAGCCATTGTGGAAATCAGTATGGAGACTTCTCAGCTCAATTTAGAATCTCCATATGACCCAGTGATCTCCCTGCTAGGTATCTTCCCCAAGGAATTTAAGATGTCATACTAATGAGGAGGGGAGATGGCTTAGTGGAATAAGTGCTTTCCTGGCAAGCACAAAGACCTGAGTTCAATCCCCAGTTCCACCAAAAGAAAAAGATGTCATACTGCCAATTTATGCCTACCAATGTTCAGAGCAGCATAACTGCTAAATCCTGGAAGCATCCCATATTGCCATCAACAGATAATTGGAAAAAGAAAAGGTGGTATTTCTATATGA
This sequence comes from Ctenomys sociabilis, assembly GCA_004027165.1. Classification (NCBI taxonomy): domain Eukaryota; kingdom Metazoa; phylum Chordata; class Mammalia; order Rodentia; family Ctenomyidae; genus Ctenomys; species Ctenomys sociabilis. The sequence continues at coordinate 27,008 of PVKA01015327.1, forward strand.
TGGAATACTACTTGGCTATAAAGAATGATAGATTTGTAGGAAAATGGATGCACCTGGAAAATACAATGTTGAGTGAAATAAACCAGACACATAAGCTTAAATACCATGTGATAGCTATAACTTGAATGAGACAAAGTATAAACAGAGAGAATAATAAAGGATAGATAGAAGGGAACAGGGGATGGAGCTCTTGCAATAGGGAAGTGATCCAAAGAAAAGAGCTTGAGGGGTGAGGAAGAGGGGAAGGGAAAATAATAAAATAAAGATATGTTATGTACAGGAACCTAATAACTTCAATTAATGTAAGCAGTATATGCTTTAACATGATCTAAGAAGAATGATACCAAAAGATGGGATAGGAAATTGGAGAAGGAGGGAGGGAAAGACAGAGAAAGGGAGAGGATAAAAAAGGAAAGAAGGGCCACTGCGATAACTCAGCAGACTAAGCACCTGCTTATGCAAGTACAGGGACCAGGTTCAAATCCCAGCACCACATGCTGCACTGGTAAGAGCCTCAGCACGCTGAGCCGGCCACCAAGAACGGATGTGGTGGAGCACACCTGTAGTCCCAGCACTGGGGAGACTGAAAACACGAGGATCATTTTGAGTCCAGGCTGTGAAGTGAGACCTCGTACCAAATATATTAATTAGTTAATTAAAAAAAGGAAAGAAGCTGTGGTATATACATGTAACCAGGCCTCAAGATGATTACAATTGCATGAATTACAAACATGTACTAATGAAATAAAGATGTTTTTAAAAGTCACTTCTGGTTTAAAAATATAAATCAGTGTGAGGGGAATCACCAAGTGATCTTATAGCAAGTTTCACTGGAATTTCTCAGTTTTATTACATAAATGCATTCAGAAAATATTTTCGAATCACTGAGGTTCACAATTTCATCACTTTTTACTGTTTGCTATTGTTTGATCTGAAGATAAGAAGTGAAAAATGAAGTAGGTCTCTGGTTCATATTTCTTCTGTTGTAACAAAGCCACAGCTCACTAACTTTTAAAATAGACCATTTTAGACAAAATAATTTATTTGGATGTATCTGAAGAGATAAAATATTTCTATTGAAACTGTCTGTGAGAAAACATTCTAGATATGAAACATCTGTTTTTGGTCATTTCTAGTGAAAGACTAATAATATTTACACAGGGCAGGAAGGGCCATGGCAATATTGTATTGTTCTAAGTTAGAACAGTATTTACATGCAGTATTCCTGGAGGACTGGGTAGAAGTAGTCACCCCATTCCTCACCCAGTGACGTGGTTCAAACATTCCCAGAATAGTGGGAAACAAAGATACCTGACAACACATAAAACAAATGTCCTCATTTCTTTTTATCTCTCTGGTGTTGGAGTGTATGTAAGTGCTTCAGTGGGGATTGGACATAGCTATAGAAACAGCCCAGGGGCTCAAGACTGGGGAGTGAAATGCCTGGGAGGAGTCAAGACATCCAGGAATACTGAACTTAGCATCTTCCAGGAAGGTCATTACCATGAGTGGTTCTTTTAGATAATCTTCCATGCTTAATTTCTTTTCTTGTGGCTGACACCAAATGTCCATCACCCAAAGTTAATAGCAGAAAGATTTATTTAGCTCAGTTTGCAGGGGTTTCAGTCCACAAGCAGCTGGCTCCAAGGCAGGGTGGCACATGGCAGAAGGGCAACAATTCATGGTGGTGGAGGTCAACAAAAACAAGAGATGGCCAGTTCATGGCAGGCAGAAGGTGGCAAAACAACAAGAGAGGAAGAGGAGACAAGCCTCTTTCTGTCCCTTGTAGTGTTTCCAGGACATTAGGACTAGGGCATTGCCAATCCCTCACTCTCAATCCCAATACCTTTAATCCCAGCATTGCACTACAAATCAATTATACACTCTACATTCAGCTATCTTCAAACTCAAATCTTCAAGCCATCTTCCCTATGTTGTAGTTTGAGGTTTTACAAGAGAAATAATACAATGCAGGACACATATTTGTAAGATTATTTTATAATGAATCACCCAAAGAATCATATACAAAGAGTGCAGGATACCTGTCCATACACTAAAGATCGAAGAATCCAGTTGAAGGGCTGGATTCCATGATAATGTCCTGCATGAATCAAGCTGAGGAGCTCATAACAAGACCTCCCTCAAGTCCAACTGGAGGCCTAGAGCCCATGAAAATGTCTCATGCAGGCCTGATGCATGGATCTATACTGGGGAGGCCCAAAGGTGAGTGGTGGAAGCTAGAAACTCTGCCATTGGGATGAAGGATCTATGCTAGCAGGCTGAGGGATCGACACTGGAGCCAGGAAGCAAGTCTCAAAGTAAGAACCAGAGCTCCCCACAAAAGTCCAAAAGTTCCACAGCCATCTTCAGCAACAGTGAGGTCCCAAGCTCCTCTGATGATGAAGAAAGCTGAGTTTCCATTAGGAAAGTCAATGTGACAAGTTTCTCCATGAGACTGAACAGTGCACACTTCTTTCTCTCTGGAGCCAAGAAGTGATGCTCAAGATGAGGACCAGAGGTCCCCCAAAGTGAACCATAGCCGTTCTAAGTGACAATGATGTCCTGAGCTCATACTGATAAGAGCAGTCAAGTTCCTCAGGAAAGGCAGCATGACAAGGTCACCCAGCAGAATAGCCCTAGAGAATAAGCACTTCCCTACCAGCCTCCCTACAGCTTCTCTAGTTCTGCCTGTTATGCTGCTGGCAACAATTCTCAGGTTGGCCTTACACCCACAGCACCATGCTAATTCAGTTCCTCTGCATGACCATCAGTTCATGGTCCACCACACCGTATGACTACATGAGGCTTTGGGTGGGGGGGACTTCTAGACCCAAATCCTAACTCTCTGTGTCAAGGTACAGATGATTAAGACATGTACTGCTGACTTTGATATAGGGTGAGTGCACCTCCAGTCACTATCCTTGCAGAGTAAGGAGGTCAAAACTTTATACTGTCAAGTCTTTGGGCAGAATATTAGGGCTCAGGGCCTTACCATCAAACCTTGAGGTTTCCAATGTGGGCTCCACAATTAGAATCACCTAGGGATCTTTCAAAGGTAGTGCTGTCCATTTCTTAACCCCACACATTTTGACTGAAGATTTCTCAGGTATGACCTGGACATTGAAATGACATAAAGTGCCCCTGTGCCGTCCAGAGTTTGTGCCAAAACTCTTGAGACTTCTGTCTCCCTTCTGCAAGATACCCCACCTCCCCAACCCTGGTTTTTCTAATCATTCAGTTCCCACTTTATCCAAAGAGTCTCTATCTTAGCCCTTTTCAAGCTTGGGCCCTTTTGATCACAGTGAATGAGTCTCCAGTTTTTTGGATCTTAGAAATTGTTCTAGGACAAATTGTGTTCCTCCAAATTAATGTAGAATCCCTAACTAACATCCACTAACTCAGTATGTGATTATACTTAAGAGATAAGGTCTTTAAGAGGTAATTAAGGCAAAATGAGTTTGTGTGAGTGTACTCTAAGCCAACACAAATAGTGTTCTTGTAAGAACAGATCAATGGGCACTAAGTCACAATTCCATAGGAACAAGAAGTTCTGTTGCAGTTAGTGACTATAGTAACAATAATGTTACTATAAAACAATATGCAATATATTAATTATTGAATCTGTTCTGTTAATTTGATTTGAAACTGTTTCATTGCTGTTTGTTCTTCAATAAAATTATGGAAAAATAAAAAAATAAACTATGAAACTGTACGTGCAAAAAATGTATTATACACTTCAGATAAGTAGAATTGATTTAAAAAACTATCATGATAAAGAAATGATAAATGTTTCAAGAAACTAATGTGTTTGACCTGATTCAAACATTGGGTATATAAATATATATATATAGGTGAGGCAGATTGACAACTGGTGGTCAAATTGTAACACCCAGCTGCACCAGTGTGGTGCTGGCTGTGTGTGTGGGGGTACCTAAGCATTGTTGCCAACAGTATAAAAAGAACTGAAAAAGAGTAGGTGCTGTTAGGGAGCTGTCAATTCTCCTGGAGGAGTTTGTCATGCTGGCTTTCCTGATGGGCGCTCAACTTTCTTCATCAGAGGGGCTAAGGACTTCACCATTGTTGAGAATGGCACGGTAATTTTAGGAGCAGTCTGATCTTCTCTGTTGCTCAGATGTCTGTGGTACTTTTCCAGGGAGTTTTGGTTTTTACTCTGAGCATCACTTCCTGGCTCAGGTTCAGATCCCTCAGCCTGCTGGCACAGAGTTTTCATCTTGCTGGCACAGACTTTCTAGCTTCCACCACTGACCTTTCCACAACAAATCCGTGGAGCAGGCTTGCATGAGATATTGTCATGTGCTCTAGGTCTTCAGTTGGACTCGTGGGGGGCACTATTATGGGCTCTGGGTCTTCAGCTGGACTCATGCAGGACAATGCCATGGGACCCAGGCCCTCAGCTGGATTTTAGGGTGTCATTAGTGTGGGGATCAATTTCCTGAACTTGACTCTTTGGGTGACTACTACAAAATAATCTTATAAATTACGTGTCCTGTATTAAATTGTTCCCTTGTGAACCCTGACCACAACAGAAGGAAAACCACTTACAGAGATGTCTAGTTATCTATATCCCAATGAGAGAAGCCTTGGAAGAAATCCATCCTGTCAATACCTTGATCTTAGACATCCAGGTTTTGAGGAAGCAAATGTCTGTTATTTAAGCAGCTAGTTCGTAGTACTTTATCTGGCAGTCCAAGGAGACTAACATTTGTTCCTACCACACAGGACGCACTGCGAGCCATAGTCCCTCTTTCCTCAGAAGTGAGTCTACAAGAGGAAAGATTAGCCTTTAGTATAAGAGGTCATATGCACATAAAGGAACATCACAAAAAAAGAACTATGGGACTAGTGGATTTAATTTTAGACATTGATGTAAAATTTGATGTAACTCTTTTCATTTAAACTGTAATTACAAAAATGGTGTGGTGGCCCACCCCTGTAATCCCAGTGCTTGGGAGGCTGAGAGCAGGAGGATCACTCTGAGTCCAATCTGTATAGTGAGAACCTGTACTACACACATAAGAAAATATAATTACAGTTGAATCTTTCATGTACTTCAACACCTTAAAAAGCAGATAAAGTATACAGATATGTTTTTCAAAGTACTTGCCATTTAACCTTAAACTATTTTATTAGTTTTCCTTCTTCTGGACACAATACCCAAGACACACAGTTTAAAGGAAGACAGGTTTAGGGGCCAGGGAGATGGTTCAGTGGAGTAAGTGCTTTTGCCTGAGTTCAATCCCAGTTCTGCCACAAAAATAAATAAATAAATAAATAAATAAATAAATAAATAAATAAATAAATAAATAAATAAATAAAGACAGGTTTAATTGGCTCACATTTTAAGGGTATTCAGTCCATGGTATCTGGGTCTGAGGCAGAAATATGGCAGAAGGGCCTGGCAGAGCAAAGCTGGCCAGTTCATAGCTGCTGGGAAGCAGGGGAAGGGGAAGAGCTTCAAAGTGCTACTTCAGCCCCTGGAGGATCTTTCTGTGGGCTCCTGTGTGGCTTTGCAATACATCACTGGTTTTTGTTGTTGTTCCTCTTCATCACAGAGTCCACAATGACCAACTTCATGCTCATCACATCAAATCAGCAGGTACATGGTATCAGTGTCATTTTTTTATATTTATAGAGTCCTACAACTGATAGAATATTTCTACCACCCCAAAAGAAAACTCATCTCCCCCTGCTATCATTCCTTAATCTCAGACCAAGCCAACCACTTGCCTTTCTCTTTAGCTCCGTGGGTTTGTTTTCAACCAGACATTTTCTTGCTTTCTAGCACTGTAACATGCTCCAGACCCATGCTGTATTTGACTTGACCTCTCTCTGAGAACAACAATTTCCTTAAGAGGCACTAGCTCTGTTTGTTGGAGAATGGTATTTAGAAACCAAGATCTTGTGCTGGGGTGCTTATTTCTATATGAGTGCCATTGCTTCTAGCTTCTGTTAGTGAACAAAGGTAGAAAATAAATGTATGTATACTAACCCATTTGTGCACTTACATATGTATTTCTGTCCTATCTGTATATCAATATATCTATAACTCTCATCTGGCACTCTGGGGTTCACTTAAGCTTCTTCTCTTGATAATATGTAACTCTTTTGTCTGACATTGAGAAATACAATTCTTATTTACAATATATTTGCTTATTCAGTTTTCATGTACACATACATTGGATGGATTGATGATACTCAAAAATATAAGTTTGTGTCTCAGCCAATGAAAGCTGTGAATGCAACTTTCATAGGCAAAATGGGTCTTTACTGACATAAGGATCTCAACATCCTTATTCTAGGTGGTCCAAGTGAGGCCTACATTCCAAGCAGCTGTTCTTCTAAGAGACACCCAGAGGAGACCCAGGAGAGGAGGGCAAAAGGCTGTACAAAGACACAGAAGAGCCTGGAGTGATGCAGACACTAGTTAGGCTATACTTAGAATCACCAGAAGCTGGAAGAGAAAAGAGAAAATCCTTCCTTAGATTTCAGAAAGACAACAGCCCAAGAAACACTTTTGCTTTGGATTTCTGCTTTTCAAGATGTTGAAAGAACATACTTTCTTGTCTTAAGCCACAAAATCCAGGATAATTTGTTATAGCAGCTTCAGAAAACTGAGAAATGTCCAGTGGCTTAGAATTTTTATCACAGCTCTATAAGAAACATTTACTAAGCACAGTGCTGTGCCCCTACACAGTTCATCTTGGCTTTCAGTACACCAGCCCAGACACTGCTTCTCAACACTAGCTGGGTCAGTTCCATGAGGAATATATATATATATATATATATATATATATTTTTTTTTTTTTTAATGAGGTCATGGTAGAAGGGGGTCTCACTTTTTTCATGTAACATAATTTTGAAATATATTTTTGCATATATCAGAAACATGAATAGTATTCCATCATATGGCTATTGCAGTGTGTTAATCCACACATGAGCTGTCTATTGTTTTTTTCTTTTTCCCAAATAAGAGTTCCTAAGAACATTTTCTCCAATTCTTTACTTAGACATATGACTTAACAATTTTAGGTAAATACCTAGAAAACTATCAAGGCTATATGGTAGGTGAATGTTTAAGTTTTGAGAACTTTCAGGTTATTTTCCAAAAAGTTATAATGTATTACATTTCATTTTCAACATGAGAGCTCTAGTTACAAGGAACAGAAATTTAAAACTTTTTGATAAAGTTCTTTTTTAAATCAATTTTTCTCATGTGGTTCATGGTTTTTTTTTTTTTTTTTTTTCCTAGTTAAGAGTTCTTGGCTTAAATAAAAGTCAAAAAGATCTTTTCCAACAAGAACTTGGCACCAAGGCTTAGCATTTCTTATGATTTTTTTAGCAAATAAGATATAAAGCTAGAGGTAGGGTTTTTGTTTTGTCCTTTTTGTATAGATGCCCAAGCGCTCCAGCAATTTTCTCACAAAAATATTTGTGTTTATGAGCTTTTCCACTGCTGGAACAAATTACTTGACACCACAATTTAAGCGAGGTGACGCTTATTGCTTAGCTCATGAGAGTAGGGAAATGGTAGCAGGAGGGAAGGTGCCAAGGCCCACACAGAGCACCTAAGGTCATGACACACTGTCCTCCATGACACACCCCACATACTGAGAAGAGACACAGTATTAGTAAGACCCCCCCCAGACAGCTTCCAAGCCAATCAGGTTGACAATTAAGCTTAAATACCACAGTTTTCTACACACACACACACACACACACCTTGCCATCTGAGTTGAAAAGTTATTGAGCGTGTATGTGTCTATTTCTTTGTTCTATTCTATTGAGTTACACATTTGGCTTTGTGCAATTATTATATTGTCTTGACAATATTTTCTAATCTTTTTCTTCGTTTTTCTTGGTACTTTGAATTTCTATACGTATTTTAGAACCAGTTGCTAATTTTCTCTCTTGTGCAAATACAAACGCTATTTTAAAATTTTAACTTTTGAAGTATGATGAAATATAGAAAAGTATATCAAGCATAGATCTGTATCTTCTTGAATTTTCACAGAAATCTATGTAACTGACATCCAGATTGTGAAACAGGGCTATGCCAGCATCCTAGGGCACCCTACAAATAATCGACCCCAAAAGGATATTTATGTAGCTTATTTTGCTGCAGCTTATACTACTGAAATTTTGTTTGCTGTATGTGATCCCGTTAAGTGAATGTAACATAGTTTATTCATCCATCCCACTACTGACAGGCATCTGGATCATCTCCAGGTTGGGGCTTCTTTGTATTGTGCTGTGAACAATCACACAGCCTTTAGAGGAAGACATGTAAGCATTTCACTGGGTTTACACGTAGGACTGGAACTGCAGGATGTTAATGTTTATGTGTTTTTTTCGATTTTTATTAGGGCACATCTGCAGTACATAATGATTACAGTCCTCGTGAGAAGTGGCTATAGCACAATTCATTCTTCATTCCCTTTCTTCCTCCCTTCTTCCATCTCTTGATTTTCTCCCCACTTTCAAAAGATCTCTGTATTTCCTATTATCTTTTATTGTGTTCTTTGTATGTTTTTAGTAAATACCACAAACAGCATTCTAAAGAAATATACTATTTTACCCTCTTAATAACAGGGCACGTATTGCTCTAGTTGATAATATTTTTAATTTTTGACATTCTGATAGTGGTACTGTATGTGATGGTAGTACACTGAGGCATAAGTTTTTTTTTTTTTTTTTTGTATTTTAGGGAAGGGTCTACAGGGTGTTCCATGTCTCACTACTAGGTCAGACTAGTACTGATCTACCTGTTTACAGGATTCCAAGTGCTGGGATTACAGGCGTGTGCCACAACGCCCAGTCTCAATTGCCATCTCAACGCACCCCAGCGGCGGGCCAGCACCTGAGTCCCAGGGATGAAACCCCAGCCCCTGTGCCTGCTTGCAGGCGCTTTAATTCGCTGAGCTATTTGACTGGCCCTGAAATTTTTAAACTGTAGAGAAGTACACATTAAATTTACATCTCAGGTATTTCAGTTCAGCAGCATTAAGTTCGTTCACAGTGAAGCATTACATTTCCCACCATCCATACACAGAACTTCCTTCATCTGCTCAAACTGACACTCAGTAAACAACAGTGTCTACATTTCCCCTTCCTTGCAGTCTTCTATCTTTGGAATTTTGACTACTCTAAATAAGCAGAATAATCCAATATTTGCCTTTTAGCGACGGGATTATATTATTTAGCATAAGTGGCTAAGTGCCATCCATGTTTTAGTATATGTCAGAACTTCTTTCTTTTAAAGCTGAATAACATTCCATTATGTGTATATATATTCTTATGTTCATTTGTCATTGGACAGTTGGACTGTTTTTACCTTCTGGCTACTGTAAATAATGCCTCTATGAACATGTATGCACAATATCCGCATTCTTGCTTTTAACTTGAGTATATGCCCAGAAGAATTATTGGTAATTTCTGCTTTCCAGTATGATGGAAAACAAGGGTTCCAATTTTCCATATCTTTAATGGCACTTATTATTTTTAAAATGTCATCCTAATGAGTGTGAAATGTCACACTACCGTTAATTTTCCTGTGCTTCCTAATATAGCTCAGTGTCCTCGTATGGTTACTGGCCTTGCACAGCCTTAAGTGCCTATTCATGCCATTGCCCACTCTGCTAAAAAGGTGTCACTCTTTCTTATTTAAGTGTACTTATGTATTCTCCAGGGTATGCATTCTGAATGATTAATTTGCAAGATTTATGCTTTGCAAGTATATTCTCTTATTCTATGTCTGTGTTCTAGTAGAAGCAGGGTGTCTATAGCTTATGTACTTAGTCCATGACTTCAAAATCAAACTTCAGTCCCGTGCATTCCTTAAGAGCTAATAACAGGTAGTCTTTTATAGGAAACATCTTTTCATTACTTTCTTAAAACTCAAACCTCCATTACTTTTATCTCTGTTCTTTTAGGGTACAGTATACCATGCAATGAAATTAGATTGTGTCTAGGTTTCTTATGTATCTTATATCCAAGACCCTATTGCTTAAGTACTTTATATAGATTACTACTCCACCCTAATTTTAGATCAGAGGGCAAAGAACTTTGTTGCCATTATCCTTGGTAATACACCAACATACACAACCCTAGCAAGACCCCAACACCTGTAACATGCTTGGAAAATGTTACCATTACCAGGAGTATGTACTATTCACTAAGAACTAATACCAAATAAACTGTTCAAATTAAATATATTTTAGTAAGAAGATCCTGAAACAAAGTGATAGAATACTCAAATAATTTTTACAACACAAAACACTTACTTTTGACCTAAGATTGGTAAAATTATACTACTCATATGCTTCTTCATGCTTTCAACTTGCTAGTGAGTTGGTAAGTGTACATCCATTTAAATAAGTCTGCATTGGCCTGAAACGATGAGACAATATATGAGCATCTTCTTATAATTACCTACCTAAATTCTCAATAAAGATGTGTGGTTAATATTTTTCACATATCAACTATTTTAAAACTTATATTTAATATTCCTTTATAATTGTCTTTAAATTCAACACATCCATTTCACAATTTGTACTTTTAGTTCTCCAATCATCAGTATGTTTGTGGGCCCAGAAATAACTTTCTCTAGATGTGACATCTGAACTTCCATGGAGAAAAACAAAATATTTTTTAAAAACTGTATGGTAATATATTTTGGGGAAATGACTACCTAATCAAATTAAATTAAACTTTGCTGCTTATTTTCCTGGACTGAGATGAAGAAAAATTAGATGTGTTATCTCTTCTTCATGGTCTTTCAATGAAATGCCTGAATTTCTCTTATAGTATATCAGATGACAAGACAACCTTTGTTTTTATAGGCTTTCTGCCCTTCTCATTAGAATTCTACAACAAATATCTCTTTAATCCAGGAGTCGCTTTCTTCAAAGGAAATGGTCCATATGTTATGCTAGAATCCTCTCATTTGGTAAATCAGAGAAAAATGAGTCAAACCTCAGGGCATCAGCTAGTGTGGTATTTAAGAAAGTAAAAGAAACCCTGGAAGCCTCTAGGACACTATTTTATTACTGTCATAAAACTGAAAGAGCACTTTAGCATGATATGGTCAACTCAGTCATTATTACAATATCATGTATGAAGCATTTCCTCAAGTGCTTAACTCATTAATGGAAAGGCAACATCGAGTTAACAGAATATTCAAGGGCCTGAGGTAGGTGGGAAGATGGGAGATCTGGTTAGGGCACAGTTTGGGTAGACTCAGCTAATAAAGGCCTGCAAAGAGAAAACAGGGCCCTCCTGGCCTCCTGCTCTACAACACTTAGCAGTCACAAATAGTTGTTCTACCTCAACAATGAATCAGTCACAACAGACAAGGGGGAGGGCAGGTTAGCTGCAGAAAGAGAATACTTACTCAGCTGTCCTTTATGGCTCTATCTGTACCTAGGTAACAAAAAAAAAAAAGCTTTCTACAAATTAACTTCTGTTTTGTAGCTTATGGGCAATGAATGAGATTACCATCCTTGCTGGAATTAAGTCAGATGTGTTACTAGTATTTAAAAAAGTACAATTTTGTTAGCAAAGATGAATATATACTAGGCAAGCCAAATAGCCATTTCTGTTGTGTTTAATTAATTGCATTAGGTGTCATACTATTTATTTATTTATAGACTGGGTTTTGCTTTGTAGCCCAGGCTGGTCTTGAATTCATGGTGATTATTCTGCTTCAGCCTCCAAGTGCTCCAATTACAAGCATGCATCACCATGCTCAGACATAGTTTATATTTTAAATCCTGCAGTTAGACAGTTTTCTAAAAATGTATTTATGTTTGTATTCCTTTGCAAGTTCACAACTAAAAGCAAAACTAAGTTTTCTTCCTACCATTGTTTTTCAATTTACCTGACATTTTAGTGCAAAAGGGTAACTTATGTCATGTCCACTTAGTGGACTGCTGCATCAAAATAATAAATATGGTAAGAGATTTTCATGAGCTCTTCATGACAAAATACATCCAAGTAATGAACAAAAATGAGAAAGATGTTCATCTTCGTCACTGGGAACATGAGAAGTAAAACCATAAGGAAATGCCATTCTACACCCAGCAAAAGGTCTGAATTTTTAAAAAGACATAACCTGAAGCAATGGTGAGAATTTGAGGTGACCAAAATCCCTATATAGAAATGAGAAAACTTCATAAACCTTTTACCCCTCCCCCCAAAAAAAATTTGTAGCGGGTAAGAGGTTTATGAAAAGCACTTGGAGGCTGAATATAAACTGGAATCTCAATCTGCGCACAGGCAGGAAGAATGGCTCTGCAGCCATATGCCAACAGAAGCTCTGGGAAGAAGCTTCCCAGACACCACTGATTTCTGGGAGTGACGCTCAGTTTTCTCTCATTGCTGGGACAAAATACCCAACACCCCAAATGAAGGAAGGAAAGGTTTATTTAGCTCACAGTTTTGGGAGGTTTCAGTCCATACTCAGCTGGTGCCGAGGCAGAGCGGCACATGGCAGAGGGCCAGTGGAAAACAGCAAAGAGCAAAGGGAGGAGCAGAGGTTGTGGTGGCTACAAGCCTGTTTCCCCCCCTTACACTGTATGCAGATTGCCCACCTCAGGGCCAGTGCAGCACTCACTTCCATAATCCCTGCACTGGATCAGGAAGTCATCACAAACTCTAGGAGTCTGCCCTGGTGACTGAATAAGGCTTTGTGTGGAGACTTAGGCACAAACTATGACAGGGCATTATAGGCAGGGACAAAGTAGCCCGCAGTAGCTAATATCACTGGGCACATAACATTAGTACACGCAAACACCTTTGAAGAAAAAAGTGTCCTCTCTTCAGGTTATTAGCATTTTCACGTAGTAAGATCAAGGAACTACAAATCAAAAATCTAAGATCACCAAGTATATAAGACTAAGCCACTATACTTGAAAAGTAGCAGCAATATAGCTATTTACATATAAGAATTGCCAGGTAGACACAAAGTACACAAAACCTGATTAAGAAGTGTTTAAAGAAATGACATATGAGCATGTAACAAGATACTATCAGGAATAAACAAAAAGATAAACACAACAAAAACATGAAACTTCCAAAATGTAAATTTACAGAACAACAGCAAAACAAGCAATAATGTAGGGCTTTACTAGGTGAGATGCAACAGCTAAAGGAATTACAGAACGTGCTGTAAAATGATGAAAAGAATGAAATAAGAAATACATTAAGCAAGGCCAGGTGTGCTGGGGCCTGCCTGTAATTCCAGGACTTGGGATATAGAGGCAAGATGATCATTGCAGGTTTGAGACCAGCCTGGCTACAAAGTGAGCTCAAGGCCAGCCTGAGCTTTACAGTAAAACCCTGTTTCAAAAAAGAAAAGGAGAGAGGGAGAGAGCTGCAGAGAGAAAGAGAGAGGTGGGGGGGAGAGGAGAGGAGAGGAGAAGGGAGGAGAGGACAGGAGAGGACAGGAAAGGACAGGAGAGGACAAGAGGAGAGGAGAGGAAACATTTATTACAGGGGGTAGTGAGCTAGCTCAGTATACTAAAGTGTCTGCTTAGGCAAGCTTAAGTACTGAGGTTTGATCCCCAGCAACACAAGCCATGCCAGCCCCGCAGACCCGCACCCAGGGCACCCAGGACAGGCTGATCCAGCCACAGGGTCTGGGCATAGTGGCACACACCTGTAATCCCAGCGCTGGGAGGCTGAAAACAGGAGAATCACCACAAATCCAAGCTGCATAGTGATACCTTGTAACAACCAAATACATTAATTTTTTTTTTTTTTTTTACTCTGATCCTTTGAAGACAATAGAGAGAATTGAGACAAATAGCTAAAGAGTGTGATATCAAATTTCCAGGCATTACATGGGGCATGGTGGCCCACACCCACACCTGAACTCTGGGAGGCTGAGGGAGGACTGTAAATTCAATCCCAGCCAGAGTAATATAATGACAGCAAGAGCCTGTCCTCCCACAAAAGTAGTATTAAAAGTACTAGGGGTGTATCTCAGTGCAAAATCTATGTAAGACAGATAACCATCTTAATACTTGTCAAAATAAATTTTAAGACAAAATACGCCATCGGTGATAAAGGGGCCAAATATGGGGTCCTATCCCCAGTATAAGAGAAGGGGTCATCTATGAAAGAAAAACATCAATGATGAAAACAGAATGAAGCAGAAAAAGGGAACAACTAAAGGAACAGAAACCCAATAAGATTCATAATAGAGAACATACAAAAGGTGGAGTAATTTCTTCAAACAACTCCAAGCAAATGTCAATAAATACAATGTAGGAAAATGAACTAAACTTGCCAATTAAAAGCTATATTAGACAAAACACCAAAATCCAGCCATGTAAAGTTTATGAAAGATGCATTAAAATGGAAGGACAGAGAAAGTCTGAAATCAGTTGGAAGCAGATAAAATCTATGTAAGACAGATAGCCATCTAATACTTGTCAAAATAAATTTTCAGACAAAAAGCACTATTTGTGATAAAGGGGCAAGTATTTTATGATAAAAACTAAATTCGTCAGAAGGAACACACAGAAATCAAATTTCTTTTTTCTAATTAGCCTCGAACTACAAAAAGAAGAAATTCATAATCTCAGGACAAAATGGAAAAATCTAGAATTTTTAGGTATTTCTTTGCTGTAAAAAGTCATAAAGATCATGTTAGCAGTAGATGAAAGTAAAAGTATCTTTTTATTTAAAAAAAAGTCATAAAGAGTAAGTACAAAAAAAAAATACAACCAAAAAGATGACATGTTCATTAGCTTGTGGAATTAAAGCTTATTTTTCTCTGTTGTCTACATTTCCTTTAGTTGTGATACTGCTTCGATAATTAATGCACTATTTCCAAAAATGAAGTATGAAGGAAAAGAGTTTGGATAATTGAGGGTTTTGGTGATTTTAATTATAGTTTAATAACTTGATAGTTATGGTGTGGCTTTAGTTTCTATTCTCATGTTTTTAAAATTGAGTATGTCAAATACCATAACTTAATTTCTTATTGGAGTTTTGCTACAATGTCAAATGTATGGAATTAAATAGCCCAGAAACTATGACTTATACATTAAAGAATGTGGTTGGCCACTGTTTATTTTGCTCAGTAAGAAGAGAATAATTTGGGGGGAAAAACCTGCTCCAATACTCTGATTGTAAGTAGCCACATCATTCTGAGTATTTGTAGCAACAAGAGCCACAACTTTTCCAGGCTTCTTCCAGATAATGCTAAGCAGGAATCTGTTACCTTGAAAAAAAAGCAAAGATAGATAGAGGTTGGTTGGTAATTCTTTTTTCTCATATGGATTTCTTTTTCCCTTTGTACTTAACACTGTCATTGCTAAAACTCAATATTTCACCTCTATTTATACCTTGTGAAGCATGTATGGTTAATACTAATAGGAATACAACATTGGAAGACAGGTATAAAGAAAGGTACAGGTTAACTCTATCACAGTACTGAAAACAAAAGAAACGAGCTCTTTGAATATATAATCTAAAACTCTAAATTAAGACTCGCTCGTCTATTACACAGAATATATTTTTCAAGATATTTAAATTTTACTATATGTAATTCCAGGAAAATAAGACCATGTTGGAAAAGTAAAACTAACTAAAATGCATTGTTCTATTTTAGAGAAAAATGAAAAAATTCTAAATGTTTATGAATGTCTTTACTCAATAAACACCTTACAATTTCTTATAAAGAGAGATTTGAATTTCTAATATATTGTTTTTCTAATCTTTTGTTTTTTCTTTTGAACTCCCGACCTTGCATTTGCCTGGCAGGCACTTGCCTTTTCACTGTTAAAAGCAAAAAACAAAACAAAACAAAACAAAAACGCAGTTATTTCAAACTCTGTGCTATAAAAATATAACCAAAGTCCAGAAATAAAATTTCAGGGTAGATCAATGCATAAAACTGTTTATACACAATTATTAACGTTTTTCTTTCTTTTATTGGCAGTTTTTGGGTTTTTTTGGTGGTGGTGGTGGCAGTACTGGGATTGAACCTAGGCCTTGTACCGAGCTGTATCCAAAGCTGTTGTAGTCGTCGTCTTCTTTTGAAATTTATTGTGAAGCAGCATTTTGCTAAATTGCCTAGGCAGGGCTCAGGGTGATTCTCCTGCCTCTGCCTCTCCTATCATCTTACGTTTATTATTTAAGATTATTGAATTGTAACACAACCTGACGAATTCTCACTAATTGAGAATATCAACCATTACCACCAAAATAACAATTATCAACTTTTAAGGTGATAATAGCTAAGAAATGAGGATTAAAACAGCCAACAACCATCACAGAAAGAGTAGTGAAAATGAGTAAGTGCAACTAAATCAAGTGGAAAACACCACATACATATTCTTAAGAACCTAAGAAAATAAGGGTCTCAATCCGTTGGGCGTCTAACCTGGAACCTCTTCTACTGTCCTCCCCCACGGGCTCCATTAAGTGGTCCTACATTTCAAGGAAGGCGCCAGGAAAAAAACAACCAACCAAAAACTTCACAACAAACTAGATCGCTCAGCAACGTTGTTTCTTTTCCAGCGCTGCATTCCTCTATCTTCCCTACAAATTGTGACTTTACATAGTAGCTTTAAAGTTGAAACTCAACTTTTCAACGTTCCGGTGCTTTCTTCATCCCCTCAACTATCAGATCCCTTTTGTTACCTTGCAATTTAAATCTCTGTTGTGAAGCATCTCTTAACTGTGTCTAAAGGCCTAGAAGTTATTCAAAACCGTAGGAGATGGCTCTGGTTACCGTTTACCTGGTAAATACTAGCCTTTCCTACATCGGGGTCCTTTATTATTTTTAGCCTTGGAGATCAGAAACGTCCTTAAATTGACTAAGTGCACCCTTTCCTACTGTTGCACCCTTTGAATTTTAAGCGATGTCTTGGACAAGTGGTGACTCTCCCGGTTTACCAACAGAATACACAAGTCTCTACTCATTTTGTTCGGAATTTTTGGGCAATTTAGCCACACAAGGACCAGTAACGTTCAGGGAATTCTACCAGGAGAGGAATCCACAAAACGCGAGGCCTCTAGCATGCAAACGAAGCAACAATGAGGGATCTGGCCCGCTCAGCAACCTCCCCGGGAGCCGCGACGCTCGCCCTGATTTTGGGAGCGCGCCAGCTGGCTAAGCTTTAAGGCCGAGTGGCAAATGGAGTCCCGGGAACAGGGGTATCAGCGCGACGCATCAGAAAAGCCGAGGCGACGCCGCCACCAGCAGCTCCCACCACAGAGTCCACACTCCGCATCCCGTCACTAGGGCAACGCAGGCAACCCGACACCGAGGCTCAGGATTCCGCATCCACGGCCCCGGCGGTGAAGAGGTGCTCATCCCCGCCGGCTGCGGGTTTCCAGGCAATCCTGCCCCTAGCGCACCGGGCGCGACGCAGGGTTGCCCACGCCCCCGGCCGGGTCCCAGCCCCGCCGCCCGTGGCCACCCTGCCGCACCGGCCGGCGCCTCTGCACGTGGCGGCCGTGATTGTCCCGGCCGTATCCCTCCGCGCCCCTTCGGGCTCCCCCGCCCTCCCCGGGACCCTCGGTGTAGAGCGCTGCCGCGGAAGGATCGCACGCACGCGCGCGCGCACGTCCCGCCGCGGCCGTAGACAGCGAGGGCGCCGCGCTGAGGAGCAGCCGCTGACGCCAGCGCAGCCGCTCCGCAGCCTCCAGCCGCCGGATCGTCAGCCCCGCGGCTGCGGCCGGCCGGGCGGCCGGGAGGGCGCGCCCCGTAGCGTGTCCCTCGCCGGCGTCCCCGCGTCCTCCCTCCGCGGCTGCTCGGGGAGGGGGGCGGTCGGTGCCTGCGCAGAGCCGCCTCCTCCCCGCCCCCGCCCCGCCTCCCCGTGCCGCCGCCGCCCGCCGCCGCCGCCGCCGCCGCCGCCGCCGCGCCCGCTGCTCCTCGCCGTCCCCGCTGCAGTGCGAAGGGCTCGAAGATGGCCGGTTGGCAGAGCTACGTGGATAACCTGATGTGCGATGGCTGCTGCCAGGAGGCCGCCATTGTCGGCTACTGCGACGCCAAATACGTCTGGGCAGCCACGGCCGGGGGCGTCTTCCAGAGCATTACGGTGAGCACCGCGGTGGCCGCGCCGGCTTCCCGCATACGAGCCGGGATGGTGGCCTAGAGCGCCGCAGCACAGGGCGGGCTCGGGGCCGGGCCGGCAGGTGCGCGAGGAGGCGGCGGCCTCGAGGATGCGGCCACCCGGCGGGCTGCGTGGCCAAGGCCCGGGGACGCCCCCTGCCTGGGCCAGGCGGACGGCGGGCTGACGGACGGACGGGGGCGGCGGCCGATCCCTGCCTGCCGGGCCGGGGCCAGGGTGGGGGAGGGTACGTGCACCGTTGGGCTGGCGGGGGATGGCTCTGCCCCTCCGGCACGTTTCCCTAGGTCCCCGGAAAGCCTTGAGGGTTGCTCTGCACGTTCCGGGGTGGCAGGGGTTTCGGGGGTCTGGGCCAAGGCCAGGGCCAGGGTGGGCCGGCCGGGGTCCCCGGCGGCGTGCTGTTTCGCGGACGGCGCAGCCTGTGGGAGGCGGCAGTGGCCCGGCCCCCGGGATTCTCGAAGCGACTTTGCGTAGGTTTGCCGGTGTCCAGGCCTCCAGGGCTTGCGAGAAATGTACGCCAACCACGTAGGTGGATTCGTGAATCTCGACTTCAGCTCCGGCTCTGTGGTTTTTGTTTTTTTTTAATTCTCCAAGATGGCGAACTGCCATTGATTTCTTCTCCTATGGAGATTCATCGATATACCGTTATCCCCAGTTATGCAACATGCTTCTTAAAAGGGGGTGATTTTAGGGGGCTTTTAGTAACCAGCAAACACAGGGGATGGAGGACACTTCTCCAAGTCTTTCTCTTTACTAATGCTATTAAAGGAACTAGTGCATAAATATATGAAGATTTATGTTTCATAATGCCTGATATTCTTGTGACTTAATGGTTTTGGCTTGGCTGTCACATGTTTGGGGAGTATGAGACACAGAGCTTCCAGAACTGCTTATTGTTCTGCTTGTTTCTTCCCAAAGCTGTTTGTGTAATGTTGAAGTATGGACTATGAGACCATTCGCTTAATTTGTTAGCCTTACGTTCGATACCTTCCAAACTCCCAACATCACTGTCCTCCCATTATGGGTACTAATTATTCTTTTACTACCTGACATGGTTTAGTATCTCTTAACTGTTGAACTTAGTCGTTGATACTTAAAGATAATCTATATGTGCAGTGAACTACGATTCTTACAGAGAATTGGCATGTGGTGATCAACTTTTTTTCTGCAGTCCTCCTGTCTTTGTGTGAGAGTTCCCGCTGTCTGGCTAGGAAGATTGCGGGAGTGTGCTTGGAAATGGCTGGGGCCTGCTATGACTCTGCAGTTCTGATGGGGGCGACGCCTTCCTTCTTATTCATGGAATTATGTTAGAATTCACCGTTTCTTCCCTACGGTTCTGGTGGCTGAACCTCAGTTTCTTTCCCAGTCTCTCTCCATTTTCTCTCTCCTTTACCATTGCTCACTGCAATGCTGTAGAGAGAAATTGTTTTGCTTTTGCCTGGAGAGAAAAGTGATTCCTGAGATGGCAAGGGAAGGCAAGTTGGAGACAAAAAGGAGTAGTGGCTAGAAAAATAGGAGGGAAATACGAATTTGGAAAGGCGCTGAGGTTTAATTTGCTTAGCGCAAGGTTTATTTCAGGAGACTTTGAACCAACTTTAAATTTGCTGCAGCGTGACTGTCTAGCATGATAGACAAGCTGTTGAGTTTATAGCTGAATCTTTTCATAAGCACTCTCAAAAACACCAGCTGACTTGATGCAGTTCATAAATAACTCTTTTAAGTTTGTAGTTTGTTTAGTGTCAACTACCAAGTGTTCAGAGCCATTGTGTAGACATGTTTTACTTAGCAGGCCACACAACTGTGACAGAACATTAATCTAAAGCATGTAAATCTTGTAGGATTCAATAGTCCTTCAGAAAAGACTGAATCTTGATTTTACACTAGCAAAAATTGTTTGCCTTATAATGGTAGTACAAAATCAGTACAGTCTTGTATTCTATTGAGCTGTGAAAGAACCAACTACAACTTAATTTTTCTTTTTCTGTTTTCTTTTTTTTTTTTTGGTGGGGGAGACAGCCAATAGAAATAGACATGATTGTAGGAAAAGACCGGGAAGGTTTCTTTACCAACGGGTTGACTCTTGGTGCAAAGAAGTGTTCAGTGATCAGAGATAGCCTATATGTGGATGGTGACTGCACAATGGACATCCGGACAAAGAGTCAAGGTGGGGAGCCAACGTACAATGTTGCTGTTGGGAGAGCTGGTAGAGGTAAGCAAGGTATTTTTTGATTAAAAGTTGCATGCTGTATTACAACTTAATAATCATAATCAGTTTCTTTAACATTTTGAATAGAAATTAGTCCATAATGGCTGTTAAGTTGGTTTTTGTGAACTGCCCAGCATTGAAGGAAAGCACTGCTTCAGATTTACCTGCTTTACACTAGTTGCATATACAGGCTTTAATTTTGACATCTCTCAGACTAAGAATGGAATCAACTCTTCATTTTCAGCCTTAGTGAACTTAGTTGCCTGAAAGTGCTTGATATGTTATAATCCTGTGGTTTGTAAGATTGTTCAATTTAAATCATTTGCTTATTTTTATCCATCAGTCTTTTCAATTTTTCTCCCTTAATTAGGTTTTTAATTACTGCTCATCGTAATGAAAAATTAAATTGTTTCTTCGTTTTTTCTATTAGGAATATTGCTAGAGAAGAGAGGGATAATTAGATTATGGTTTTGGAATAAGTTGTCCAAAATATTAAAATACTTTAAATCTGGTGTCAAGATGGAAATTCTTACATCAAAGGAGTCTCATTTTTTTTCAGGAGAAATTTGCAACAGTTTTATTATGATACCTGATTGACCTATCAATATAGTTAAATACATTAACTTGTATAAATGTTTCAAAAATAAACAGGGCTTCTATAGCCTCATTTGTCAAACTTGGTGCATCTGATTTTTAAGAGCAGCTCTGTCAGGTGAAGGGACTTGAAGCTGTAGTTTCGTGCTCTGGTTTTATTAGTTCCCTGTGATTATCCTAAAGGCTACTTTTATTTTGGTCTGAGTTGATGTTTATGGATATTTATAGGAAAATTAGATGACTGAAGTAGCAGACAAGTCTAAACATTAGCTTCTCTCACAGATACCAATGCTAAAAAAATGCATTAACCACATGATGTGAAACCAGATTGAGATTTTTCATGTTACAGAGCACTACTGACATCTAGTGGCAGTGAGTGCAAAATCTGACATATAGTTGTACACTTACATTTGAGGGTAGATTTATAATTGCATCAAAAAACCATCTGGTATTAGGAATAGTAAATCTATATCATGAGTTTAGAGTCAGTTAAAAAACCATGATTCATCAGAGTGAAAATATCAATATGCATAAAACTTAAATAGTTCTCACCTGACCTTTTCTCAGTTTAAATTTAAATTTTCATTTTCCTTTGGAAATAAAAGGCATATTTATAGTCTCATTGGTAAGACTTATACTTAGCAAGCACACTAAATTTGTGAATAATTACCTGAGTTTTATAGTAATTTTTGGGCCAAACAATACATACATGTCATGTAAACCAGAATTTTTTGCCCTAAAATTGTAGATAAATTACTGCTTTTTTCCTGATAGCTAACATAAAGATAATTGTATAGAACTTTGCTCTTGGATGATAGGCCTTTTAACATGCAGTCAGCAGTTGACTGTATTACTTTTAGTATATTACTAATTTGAAAGTTCTCCATTCTGGAGACCTGACTGACTTCAGTGCTTGACAGTTCATAGAAAACTAACTTAATGTTAACTTGTATTAATCAGGGATCTGTCTGCTAAAACTTGCGTGACTTTCTTGATTAACACTTCTTTTGAAATACTTTTCTTCTTTCTCTTTCAGTCTTGGTCTTTGTAATGGGAAAAGAAGGGGTCCATGGAGGCGGATTGAATAAGAAGGCATACTCAATGGCAAAATACTTGAGAGACTCTGGGTTCTAGCTGCTAGGCAGACTGTTAAGTATTAGGGGAAAATTGCTCTTAAACTTTCCTAGCTGTAAGCTTAAGTCTTAATTCTGGAAACTTTATTAGCAATGCAGGGTGATGGGGTATGAACCTGTGTCTCCTTTGTATCCCTCTGTTGGTGGGGAAAGGTGTCTTTCTTTCTGCCCCTCTTAAAAATAATTCTGTTCACTTTTGTTTTGTTTCCTTGTATACTCCAGCATTGGTTATAGTCATGGGAAAGGAAGGTGTCCACGGAGGCACACTTAACAAGAAAGCATACGAACTCGCTTTATACCTGAGGAGGTCTGATGTGTAAGCAGCCTCTCCCCATCTACCTAGCAACTGTCTTCATCACCACCCCAGTTATGGTCACAGTGCTGCCAGACTCTAGATGGTAGCTAGTTTTCTTTACCTATTTTCTAATGTCATGATTCCTGTTTGCCCAATGGATCATTTGTATGTTAACCACTGTATGTAACCAACCCTTATCTGGCAACATAATTGCAGCACAATAATGATTTGCATGATACCTTGAAATTGGGGGGAGGGGGCATGCCAAGTTGGGCATCACTTTGTCTTAGCAATTAATGGGATATTGATTACTAAAATAAGTTAATATTAAGCAAGGTGCCGGTTGTACAATCTCTAATTTGATCAATGTCTTTTCAGCACTTTGAGCATTTACTTGGCTCATGTAGTCTTCCTTTTGTAGCGCATGGTTGGGAGGAAAAAGTGCATGCATCTTTCTTTCACTCTCTTTCCTCAACACTTTCTTTGCCCATATGGTGTTTGGTTTGCTTCCATCCTATTTCTTTTTAATGCAGTGCCTGGTTTATTTAACCATTTAATACCCCCTTTGTTGATGAACTATTGAGAGCTGCATAGTTTGCTTTTAGTATTGTGGTTGCACTTATCATTCTTTCATAGCGTCATAGGACATGTGAAAGTGCATCTGCAAGACAAGAGCAAAAGGCACTTCCTCCCATGACCTTATAGTAACCATACTGATTGAATCCCCAGGGACATTCCATCGTTGCAACAGCTCAGATTTCTGTTCCTGTCTTTTTCTTTGCACACCAGCTCTACTCTTTAGTAAAGTTATAAAGGCTGCCATTATGGACATTAGGTATCCCAACATAACCACCTGGAGTGTGTCCAGTTTGTTCTTCATAGGACCAATTTTTATTTGCAGCTTGAGTTTTTATATGAAGTTGCATTATTGTGGACTTGGCTGTCTTGTGATGAATTTTTTTCATATGTATTCTGTGCCATACTATTG